>OVBE01014063.1:200-12285 GCA_900406425.1 Iberis pinnata | reverse complement strand
GGGTTAACCCACTAAAAATGGGTCAAAAAGTCAAAATAAGAACAAAGTTTGTTGACTTAGCCGACCAAATGTGCATTTTTCTCAATAATAACAAAGCTTATATAGTCATGCCAAAATCCATTGGGTCAATAAGAACAAATTCAGGAGCATGGCCGATGTGCTAAACCGATGTGCTCTGTTTTCAAGCTCTTCTTCACCTTTAAAACCTCCTTTTGATCCACAACTTGGTTCCTTGATCTCCTATCACCTGAAATATGAAATGATATGCAAATGCAACCTATATTTGCCTAAATGCTATTGAATCTATCTAAAATGCATTCATAATGGAATGTAAAATGCATTGAAATCATAAGATATCAGTGGACCGAATTCATGGAGTTCTTCTTCTTCATAATCTGAATCAAGTTCATCCTCAGCTTGTTCAGGCATGTACTCTTCCGATGAGTCTTTGGAAATAGGTTGGCATGGACGTGTGTTTGATTGAAGGTCATCCCAAAATGTCTCGGTTGGATCTCGAATTACCGGTCCTCCGGTGCTTCTCACATTTGGTGGTATCTTTTTGTCCGCTTTCGTTGGTTGTTTAGCGATCTTTTTCCTTTTTTGCTTCCGAGTATATTGCCGAGTCGACATAGTGAACCTACAAAACCATCAACAAAAACTTAGCATCCATACATTGGTGTTTAAACTAAGACATAAACAACCATTCTCAATTATAGTCTTTTGACAATCCAAAGCAAAGGAATATATCATCACAAACCAATCTTTAACTCAAAATCACTTATAGGTGGTAAGTTTTCATACACTTTTCAAAATAGAAAATCAATGATTTAATAGTGTAGAATTCTTAAATCACAATGAATTCACATGAGTTAGCTTAAATACACCCCTAAGTTCAAAATCCCACAATATTTCCAAATTAGTGAACAATGAACATCAAAAATCATCAAACAACCATTACCCAATGATAATCTAAACCTAGAGAGGCCAAATCATCCATAATTCATGAGAAAAATGACTTTTCTCTTTTGGGTGAATAGTGAATCCGAAATTGGGGTTAGAGAAGCATACCTTTGCTTGAATAGGAGGAAAAAGAGCAGGGATTACTCTAGAGATGGTGAAAATTGAACCAAAAGAAAGAAGATTCCAAGAAAAACGAGTAGATTTGGAGAAAGCTTGTAGAAATTTGGAACTTTTGTTTTTGAGACAGTATGTATCGATGAAAAGGAGAAGAAGAAGGGTAATGAGACCTTTAAAATCGAGCTTAAACTGGTTTAAACCGAATGAGGAATTTAAAATTCGAGTGGGGTGGTCGAACTTAAAACCGAGAATTGAAAATTTTTAACCCGTATAGGTCGGCTGTATCGGTCATATCGACCGATAATTTTCCTTTTAAAAATGTATCAACCAACTTAAACCGGTACTTACCTGTTGATACACCTGTACCGGCTAGGTTGTATTGGTTTGTTCCTGTTGATATCAATTCCTCTTGATCCGTACCGGTTTAATCCAACCGATACATGTTGCTCGACACTGATGTATCAGCAACATTGTATCGGTTGGGATGGTCCGATATACTTTCTTCTTAATCGGTATCAGCTCATCCTAACTGATACATGTTGTTCGATACTAATGTATCGGCCACATTGTATCGGTTGGTTTGGCCGATACTCTCACCCTAACTTGTTTCTTTCACCTTTTTCCACTTATTAATGTCCAATGAGCCAAATACCTGCAATTAAACACTCACCAAAGCATGAACCAAAGGCTAATCACCTAAAACATTATTGAAAACATGAAAATAAAGTAAATAAAGGATATGTAGAAAAGGATAACATGAGATTGCCTTTCAAGTGCGTTTTTTTAAAGTTACTAAGATTGACTTTCCTGTTGCTTATGCTTGCGATGGTTCAGAAAGAGACACTGAATCTTTTTCGTTGACAACTTCATTTGCTAAATACCGCTTCACTCTTTGACTATTGACGGTAAATTCTTTCCCGGCTTTGCCACCTAGTACTATCGCTCCATAAGGACGAATTTCTTTAATCTTGAAAGGTCCCGACCATCTCGATTTCAACTTTCCAGGGAAAAGCTTCAACGTTGAATTTAAGAGTAAGACTAGTTCACCAACTTCCAGCTCCTTGTTGATGATTTTTTTGTCATAAAAAGCTTTAGTCTCCTCTTTGTAGATCCTTGCATTCTCATGGGCTTCAAGCCTAATCTCATCTAATTCCCCGAGTTGAATCTCCCTTTTCTCTTTGGCGCTTTAGATATCGAAATTCAGAAATTTCACTGCCCACATAGCTTTTTATTCTAACTCAACCGGGAGATGACAAGATTTACCATAAAGGAGATTGAATGGAGTGGTGCCCAACGGAGTTTTGAAGGCGGTTCTATATGCCCATAAGGCATCATCGAGCTTGGTGGACCAGCCATTTCTTGTTGTCCCAACCCTTTTTTCCAAAATTGCCTTGATTTGTCTATTAGAAACTTCTACTTGGCCACTTTTCTGAGAATGGTATGGTGTAGCTACCTTATGCTTAACCCCATGTTTCCTCAACAATATTTCAAAGACTTTGTTGATCAAATGTGATCCACCATCGCCAATGACGACTTTTTGTATCCTGAATCTCGGAAATATGATGTTTTTAAACATATTCAAACCCACTTTAGCATCATTGGTGGGACTAGCAATGGCCTCCACCCATTTAGAGACATAGTCTATTGCAACCAAGATATAGCTATTCCCATGAGAAGTTGGGAATGGTCCCATGATGTCTATCCCCCATACATCAAATATATCCACATCTATGATTGAATTTTGTGGCATTTCATTTATTTTGATAATTTTCCATGTTCTTTGACAAGAATCACACTTCAAGATGAAGTTGTGAGCATCTTTGAACATAGTCGGCCACCAAAATCCGGACTGCAGTACCTTATATTGTCTTGAAAGTGGCAAAATGTCCAATATATGAAGATCCATGACAATGTAAGAGGATTCCCTTAACTTCCTCCTCAGCTACACACGTTATGTAGAGCCCATCCTTATTCAAGGTTTAAAGATAGGGCTCATCCCAATAGTATCTTGTAACATCCTTTAGGAACTTCTTCTTCTGGTATCCTTCCACTCCTTGCGGTTCTTTTTCACAAACCAAATAGTTGACTATATCCGCATACCATGGTTCATTCCATCCAGCAACGAAAACTTCACCTAGAGTATACCCCAGATCTTCAGCGTTGTTCAACTTGTTAATCACTGGAGATATTGACATCAATTGCTCTTTAGGTAAGGAATCATCTATTTGGATCTCATCTTTAAATCTCAATTTTACAAGTGGTCTGCTACTCCATTCTCGATACCTTTCTTGTCTTTAATCTCTAGATCAAACTCTTGAAGGAGTAAGATCCATAGCAGAAGTCTTGGCTTGGCATCTTTCTTTGCCAACAAGTATCTCAAAGCTGTATGATCAGTATAGACGATGACCTTAGACCCCACCAAGTAGGATTTAAACTTCTCAAACGCAAAAACAATTGCAAGAAGTTCTATTTCAGTTGTGGCATATTTCACTTGAGTCTCATCGAGTGTCTTACTAGCGTAGTAAATGACATGGAGTCTCTTATCCTTCTTCTGACCGATAACTGTTCCAACAACATAGTCATTTGCATCACACATGATCTAAAACGGTAAATTCCAATCCGGTGGTTGCACTATTGGAGCACTTATCAGCTCTTGTTTCATCTTCTTGAATGCGTGAAGACATTCTTCATGAAAGTGAAAGTCTACATCCTTACACAAGAGTCTTGTTAATGGCCTAGCAACCTTAGAGAAATCTTTGATGAATCTTCTATAGAACCCAGCATGTCCTAAAAAGCTTCTAATTCCTTTAACAAAATTTGGTGCAGCAAGACTAGTCATCACATCGATCTTAGCTCTGTCAACCTCAATGCCATCTTCTGAAATTCGATGACCCAGAACAATACCATCTCTAACCATGAAGTGACACTTCTCCCAATTAAGAACCAAGTGAGTCTCTTCACGCCTTTTAAGTACCCTGCATAAATTAGCCAAACACACACCAAAAGAAGAACCGTAGACCAAAAAATCATCTATAAACACTTCAAGTACATGCTCAATCAAATATGAGAACATGGACATCATGCAACGTTGAAATGTGGCGGGAGCATTACGCAACCCAAATGGCATTCTTCCTTAAGCAAAGGTGCTGTAAGGGTAGGTAAATGTGGTTTTTTCTTGGTCTTGGGGATGAATGGGTATTTGGAAAAATCCAGAATACCCATCCAAAAGGCAGTAGTATGGATGGTTAGCTAATCGTTCCAATAAAGGGCAGAGGGAAGTGGTCTTTCCTTGTTGTAGTATTGAGTTTTCGGTAGTCGATACACATTCTATTCCCGGTAATAGTTCTGGTGGGGATTAATTCATCCTTCTTGTTTTTCACAACGGTTATACCACCCTTTTTTGGAACTACATGGACCGGTGAGATCCAATTGCTGTCTGAAATTGGGTATATAATACCAAAATCTAAGAGTTTTAAAGTCTCTTTTTTAATAACTTCCTTTAAGTTCAGGTTTAACCTACGTTGGTGCTCAATGGATGACATGGATTCGTTCTCTAAATGTATTCTATGCATGCACAAGTTAGGGGAAATCCCTTTAATATCATCTAGAGAATATCCTATTGCATTTCTAAACTTTCTTAACTCACAAATCAATGCATTAAATTCATCAACACTCAAAACATCATTGATTATTACCGGGTAGGTGGAGTTAGAGCCAAGAAATACATACAGGAGACCTTCGGGTAAATGTTTGAGTTCTACCTTAGGAGCTTTGATCTCACTCCAATCCTCATCCAGGCTAGACTTACCATTTCTAGCTTCTCCTTCAAACTTAAGAGAATCAATGCCAAGTTGCTTCATTGGAGTTATATCTTCGAACTCGACTCCTTCCTCAATGATTTCATGGGAGTTGAGTCTTTCTCTAATTTCTTCTACTTCAGCTTTCATTGCGCCCTTTGTTCATCAGGTTCAACTGTTAGGGCCAACTGTAAGGAGTCTTATTCGGCTAACTCTTCCAGGTATTCATCGGAAAGCTCGTCCATAGTCTCTACATAAAAGATCTGACCATCGATCGTTTGTTTCTTCATAATCTCCTTGATGTCATATTGTTGAACATGATCTTTTCATAGGTGAAGGTTGATCTTTCCTTTTTTCACATCAATAATGGCTCCCGCAGTGGCTAAGAATGGTCTCCAAAATATGAGCGGGTCCTTAGGCTCTTCCTCCATTTCTAGAACAACGAAATCAGTAGGAACTTCAATAATCCCTAATCTCACTGGTAGATCCTCCAGAACTCCTATTGGGACTCTTACAGATCGATCGGCCAGCATTAGAGAGATCCTGCAAGGTTTAAAAGAGAAGAAACCAAGCTTCTTAGCAATAGAATATGGAATCAAGCTAACACTAGCACGAAGATCACACAAGCATCCATCAAAAGTAAATGGCCCTAAAGCACAAGGAGAGTAAAATTCCTTGGATCTTCGAGTTTTTTTGGAGAATTGTTCTTTTGGATGATGGCACCGCATTCTTGTGAAAATATAACCATTCCTTCTAAGTCTTCAACTTTTTCTTAATTGCATCATTCAAGAACTTGATGTAATGAGGAATAAGCATGAAGGCATCGATGAGGGGCATAGCGATTTGAACTTCCTTTATATGTTCTTCAAACTGAGCTCTATACTTCTCCATTAATTGATTCTTAAATCAGGCTGGACATGGGAGCTTTGATTCATAAGGTGGTGGCTCAAAAACTAGTGATTTTGGTGTAGAATCTTCGCTAGCTTCATTCCCTTTTAAATCAACCACTTTCTCATGAGTTGGTTTTTCAAAAAAATTTCCTCACAAAGCTCTTTATCATCTTCCATGGAAATGATCCTACCCCCATCTTGCTTCTTATTGTCCTCAATGAGAACTGTAGGAGGTAACTCATTACCACTCCTAAGGGTGATTGCATTGATGTACTCTTTGGGGTTAGTTTCGGGTTTTCCAGGAATTTGACCCATTGGTCTCTTGGAGCTTGATGTGATTTGTGCAACTTGGTTGTCCAAAGATTTTAAGTGGGAGGCCACACTCTCGATTTTGGCATGTAGATTCTCGGTCTTAGCATTGATGTCCTTCTTGAATACCCCAAACTCAATAGCTTTCTTCCCTTGACCTTCCAGAAGTTGTCTGAACAACTGATTGGTTTGATCTTGTGCGTTGGAAGTAGAAGAGTTTCCTTGAGATTGTTGTTGAGGAACTTGAGGGTTAGAGAAACCCGAGGGCTTAGTGAAGTACTGCTGCTTTTGTTGGAAACCACCCTGATTGTTGAACTGAGGCTTAGGTTGAAAACCGCCTGATCTTGTGGATTAGCCACATTCTTGTTACGGTAAGAGAGACTTGGGTGTTGTTGGTAGTTTTTGTAACCTTGGTTGTAGCCTTGGTTTCCAACATAAGCCAACTCCTCCTTAGAGACTTCTTGTTGAGGTTGGTAGTCCTCTTGAGTATCGCTGAAAAAGTTTACCGTTCCTTGCTGAGATAGTATGAATTTGTCTAACTTGTCTTCAAGCAACTTCAAGTCTTTTTTGTAGCTATTGTCGCTTCCAGTCTCTCTGACAGAATGATCATAATCTTCCTCGTAATTATTGTTACTCTAGGAAAGATTTTCCACAAGTTTCAGGCCATCTTCTTCAGTTTGACTAAAAACATTTCCTTGGCTTGCAGTTTCAAGCATCGTCCTATATTTAGGAGCAAGACCTCGATAGAGAGTACTAAGTAGACTCTACCCAAAGAAACCATGATGCGGGCACTGGAGTGTGTAGCCCTTGAAGCGTTCCCACGCTTCACCAAAAGATTCAGTTCCTCTATGCACAAAACTGGATATCTCATTCCTGATTCTTGCAGTTCTTGATGTTGATAAGAACTTGGTTAGAAACGTATTTTTACAAGCATCCCAAGTTTCCACTGAAGTAGTGGGAACGTTCTTTTCCCATGAATGAGCTTTGTCCCCCAAAGAGAAGGGAAACAATATGAGCTTGAAGGCATCTTCTGTCACACCATTTATCTTGACAGTGCTGCACAACATATCAAAATTGTCCAAATGGTCCAAAGGTTCTTCCATTGGTAGACCGTGGAACTTTGAGTTCTGAACCATGGTGATGAGACTGGACTTGTTTTTGAAGTTGTTGTTGGCAATCGCTGGTGGTTTAATCCATGTACGCTGAGCATGAGCGTTTGGGGCATCATTTTCTCCTATAGTTAATGGACCACCGTTGTTGTTCGGATTATCCATCTCTAAATCCAAGCGTCGAATATGGGGGAACGTTCTTGACCATGACGTGTTCTTGCGTTCTGACATTCAAGCGCGCGAATATCCTCAGCTATCGGAATGAGATTTGTGGTTCCTCTACTTCTCAGGTGCATACACTTGAAGATGCACAAACGAGAAAGGTAGAGAAGTTAGCAGAGTAAAGAAAATTGGGCTTAGTCCAAAACAAATTCAAAGAACTAATTGTCAATCGAAATCCATAAATGGCAACAGCGCCAATTTGATAAACAAGATTTTTGTCAATTCCTATATAACAAGTAATCCTAGATCACTTAATAGTCGTTGTAATCGTAGGTCTCAAATCCAGTTTGGGATGCAATTAACTCACTAATTCTATTAGAATCAAATTCAGTCTAAGAAATTCAAAGTTTGGTTAAGTTCATTAATTAAAACGTGCATATTTTGAAAACCGACAAATGATTAAGCCAAAAAGATACTAAATATTGAACTAATAATGTAATGATAAAAATCTAAACAAACAAGCAAAGATAATCGACTCAGGTGATAAAATGATATCCTAAGATGCTCAATACTAACATTAACTGCTAATCCTTGGTGTAAGATTCCCATG
The DNA here is from genome assembly GCA_900406425.1 of Iberis pinnata. NCBI lineage: Eukaryota > Viridiplantae > Streptophyta > Magnoliopsida > Brassicales > Brassicaceae > Iberis > Iberis pinnata. The sequence continues at coordinate 4,331 of OVBE01014063.1, read as the reverse complement.
AATAGACTAATCCGCTCTGGTGGCACTAATCCTTTTCCTAATCATACGATTAAAACAATCTCTTGGCTAATCAACAAAATTAAGAAGCATTGAGCTCTAATCTATTACAAACCACTAAACTAACTACCACAATCTCTTGGCTAGGCCTCATTTAGCATTCAAATTCTGGTTCGGGAATTTTATCGAGTACCTTTCGGGCGTAATTCATCCTAATGTCTAATCTTGATTGATCAATCCAATTCTAGCATTAAGAACATCAATTGAATGAGGATTTAAGAATTATAAGTCCTAAACATCAATTTCCACCATCTAATCACCCTAATCTACCTAACCCATTTGTTTATTTAGAACTACTTACTAGCCATTAGAAAAGCACAAATTCTAAGAGTAGAATTATGTTTAACCATGATTAGATTCAATGGAAGACAAGAAATTAAACAAATAATCACACAAGAACTAAATTCAAACTCAATTATAGATTCAAAGAATTACAAATAGTTTTGAGAAAAACTTAAGATAAAAGAAATTAGGTTTATAAAAGCCTTAAAATAGTTTATTTTTGTCTTTTTGGGATCGACACTTGGCTGATATTGTTTCTTCAAATTTTGTATCAGTTGGACATAGCCTGTACATACTGGACGATAGGTGTGTATCGGGACATGTGTACCGGCCATATATGGCCGATATGCTTCACTCACGGCTTGTATCGGCTGGATCCAACCGATACACCTTGGTCGAGACAGGTGTATCGGTTGATGGGTACCGGTCGTGGCTCTTCAGGACTTGTATCGGCCAAATGAACCGATACAAGTGGTCGATACTTTGGTCTTCATGGCTTTTTCTTGCTCCTTTTGAACCTTTCTCCATGGTTTTGACTCCAAATCAGCTCCATACTCATTAGGTACCTGAAATATGTAATAAAATGCAAAATGCAACCTAACTAGTCTAAATGCAAGTGAAACTAACTAAAATGAAAACTAAACCAGATTCTAAATCGGTTAAAAACACAATACATCAAATGCCCCAAACTTGTCCTTTGCTTGTCCTAGAGCAAAACACAAAAGAAAGTAAGCGAGAGAGGTTTGAAGATGGAACCTTAGAGCCAAAAGACTAAGCAATAGTCTGGTGAACTAACATCTAAAACGTGATACATCATCGATCCCGAACTAATATCTTTACTCATCAAATAATTCATGTATCTTCACTATCCGTTCTATTACTAAAGGTAAGCGATCCACCTATCTAGTTCAAATCATCTTCCTACATTCAATTAATTTCACAAGTGAAGCATGCTCAAATGATCATCTTGACGGGTTTAATTGATAAGGTTAAAAGGAGATTCCAATGCATCAAGAGAAAGTTCACACTCAAATCATTGGGTTATACACTACAAGAAATATGTGTTTTCTTAGCGGTCGAAAAACGCTATCGTAGGATTGCATAGCGGATAATTAAACCCTCTGACAGCGCCCGACATTATAGGTCAGACACTTTAGATAGCAGATTTAATGTATGCTATAATGATTAAATTTACGATAGCGTAGTTGAAGATGCAATTTTTTATTATTATATTAGCGTCGTATATTTGTTATTAAAGGTTTTTAATAATAGCTTTCATTTTAAATATTCTATAGCGTTGGATTTGTATTATAATTGGATTGCATGTATAAAAGTTTGTTTTACAAAGATAACAAAATATTTGTGCTATTATTGTGTTGTAATTATAATATATTTTTGAATTGTTTGTCACATAAAATTAAATTTTTATTATTTTATTATATCCATAAAACATTTCCATGTTTACAAAAATAATAGCATTTCCATAATAAAAACCATAAAACCTATCAAATATCACCAAGACTATTTTAATCTACTACCAATAATCCTTCATAATCATTCCTAACATATATACTACCATCATCAGAATCTTCATCACTTTCTCCATCATCTATTTCTTGGATAGGCAATGGTGCACCAACTAAATCCTCCACTGTTTCTAACTTATGATATCCTCTAGGCAGTGCTCTCATTACAACATACCAATTTGAAGAATCATCTTCCCTAAAGTAGAAAACTTGTTCTGCTTGAGTAGGAAAAATGAATGGATCTTTCAAATATGTTGCTTGGTTCATACGTAAGTTTACAAGAGTGAAACAATCTTCTTCCTTCACACCATTACCTTTGTTTGCCCAATTGCATCTAAACAATGGTACTTTGAACATGCGGTAGTCAAGAAGTAAAATATCCTTTATAACTTTGTAATATGTAAGCATATTAGCTACTTGTCTTGTATCTCGTGCACTCGATCGACATGTACTATACGCATCATAAGTTACTCCACTATTCTGCGTCTTCCGCTTAACTCCATCTGTAAGAATTCTATGCCCATTACAGATGAATCTGTTATGTGATAAAGCAACATTTCTTGGTCCAAGTGCCAACAACTTTTTCTCCTTAGAATACGTTTGTGTTGTGTCTGACCGAATCTGAATCAGGGAAAACATCAGACATAGATAGAGCAAGAAGAAATAAGCTCTCATTTCAATAATTGGCAATGAATACTCTAAATCATAACAACAAATATCTGTGTTTCTTCAAAAAGCAAAACCAGGCCTGGAGCAATTTCAAATTCACAAATCATGTTCCAATCAAATAAACCAAGAAGCAACCAATATGCAATGAAGGCAATAACTCAGAATAACCAATATTAAAAAAAAAAGCTGGCCTGAAGAAATTCCAAATTTATATTCATGTTCTAATAAAATAACTAATGAATATAAACTCTAGTTAAGATGTAACCTTCGTTTTTATCTAATCTGCAAAAAGTTCAGCATGATTCTTCCACAACAACTTTTCATTTCTAGCACATTTAGCATCAGTAGATTGTAATTCTTCCAAATGCATCCTGATTTGACAATAAAAAAGCAGTTTGCTTTATAATGTTGTAATTGACATCCTTATTAACAGAATGGGTAACCACTTACTGCATGTAAGGATCCATAGAAGCCATGTTCATCAGCACATAGCGATGTGCAATGTCTATATCTTTGTCATAAAGGGTGACCTCTACACCCCTTGCTAGTGGTCTACCTTCAACCACCATTCCATCATCCTCAATATCTTCGTTCCGATTAACTGCTTCTTGAACTGGTACTGAATTTTGCAAAAACTCTAAACAAAATGCAATGCGTTCTCCGACTAAATACCCCTCAGAGTGCCTCCTTAGATAGATGTATGGGAAGGTGGAATATTATATCAAAAAGGGATGGGGGAGAAGAACCGCTCTAATTGATACATTGTTTCCTTAAACTCTGATTCCATCGATTGGAGTTTTTCCGGGTCAATGATACGTTGACACAATCTGTTGAAGTAATTGCATAATCTGTTTATGGCATTCCTAGGTGCTTTATGTAACAAACCTCTTATGGCATCTGGTAACAGATTCTGTATTAGCACATGATGAAGATGCGACTTCAAACTACCTATAATTAGAGGGTTAACAGAAACACTATTTGCAATATTACCACAATAACCATGAGGACCCCTGAAATTAGATAACCTTTTGCAGAAAATGGTCTTCTTTGACTTTGAAAACTAATAGACTGCTGGAGGTAAGTAAGTTTTCTTTCCCCTAACTTCTGTGTGCAAGTGATTTCTGATTCCAATATCTTCTAAGTCTTGTCGCGCCTTTAACCCATCTTTTGACTTAGAGTTTTGCATGAGTAGAGACAAAACAACATCTGACACATTCTTTTCAACGTGCATTACATCAAGATTGTGACGATCAAGCATATCCTAACACATGAGTCATTTAAACGTTAAGCCTATTATAATACAACAACCAGAGACTATAGTTTAATTAGTCTGATTTACCTTCCAGTAAGGGAGTTCAAAGAATATTGATCTCTTCTTCTACCGCCATAGATCATTTGATTCTTCGCATTATTCTTCCTGGATAATCTCATCATCTAACAAACCTGTTCTTTTTCGTTTTTTTTTTTTCTGCAGAGGTCTTCCAAAATCATTCTTAAACACTTTTAAAGTATCGTATATATTAGTGCCAGTTTGTATCCTAATAGCATTCCTTTTTTCAATAGTGTTGTCAAACCAAGCTTTCTTATATCTGTAACG
>OVBE01014062.1:0-12285 GCA_900406425.1 Iberis pinnata | reverse complement strand
TATATATATATATATATACATACATCCATTTCCTGACGAATATACATGATCCATCAGGAATCCGTTAGGAATTCCAGACGGATTTCTGACGGATATCCAGGATACGTCAGGAAATATTAATTTAGGGTTTGAATCCCTAAACCCTAAATGAACAAATTAATTAATGTTAACAAACATTTTAACATACTAATGAATGAGTTTATTCATGTCTCAATCTAAAAAATAAATTTCATAAAAATGTACGAAAACATGTTTCATACTCGAAAGTGTTTGTAACGATATATGATCTTAAACCACGAAGTTCCAAAACGCAAGACATACATTTACGAATTATCATTTGAATGTAATTACTAACACAATATGGACATGAATTCCTAAACATTCATGTAAATGAGTAACACTTATCATAAGTATCTAAACCATAAATCATATTTTGTGTTTCCTGACGGAATTAGGATTATCCATTAGGAATCCTTCAGTAAACATAAAATTTTGGCGTGTTTCAGATTCCCAAAAAATTGGAAACATGCGAAAATTCAATTTTTATTTTATTACCTACAGATTCCTGACGGATATGCCCGTCAGGAAATTCAGTATCAAAAGCAGAACTAGACTCTTTTTCTTCCCCATTTCATCGCGAATAAAAAAATTAGGCGATTCCGAAGATTGGCGATTTTGGGGTGTTTTCCGGCCAAATCATCAACAAATCGACAATACAAACAATAGCATGGGTGATCCATGGTAAGTTTGATTTTTTTTTTTTTTTTGTAAGTACGTAGATTTAAGGTTGAATGATTGATTTTTGTATATATTAGAGTTTTTGGGATTTTGAGAAATTACGATATTGTTTGTGTTTAGGGATTGATTGGATGTTGTTGTGTATGATTAGGGTTTGATTTTTAATTGTGTTGAGTTTAATATAGGGTTTGATTATGGTTTTGAATGTTGTTTGTATTTAGAAATTAGGATGTTGTTTGTGTAGGAGGGACTGATTTAGTTGTGTGTTTTTTAAAAATGTGGATTATAGGATTTAGGGTTTATGTTAGGGTTTAAGGTTTGATTAGGGTTTGATTACGGTTTAGAATGTAATTTGGGATTGATTTTTAAGTAGTTGTGTGTTTTTATAAAAAATATGGATTTTAGGGTTTATGTTAAGGTTTAGGGTTTGATTAAGGTTTAGGGTTAAATTTTTAATTATTATTGAAATTTTAATTTTATGATAATAATTATTTAAATTCATTGTAATTTCAATTTTATATCAATTTTAAGTATTATTTAATTTAATTAAATTTATCATTATTAAAATTAAAATTATACTTATTTTAATTATTATTATTATTATTATATTTATTAAAATTATAATTAAAATTATACTTATAAATTTTAAATTTAGAATTATTATTATAAATTTTAATTATTATTATTATTATTGAAATTATTATTTATCATTAATATAATTTAATAATAACTTTATCATTTCTGTAATTACGGTCGGTTTAGAACTCCGCTGGAGATTGACCAGTCATCGGGACCTTCAGAAAGGTCTCTATTGGTACTCGGGTGCCTGAGACGCATGTATTTGAAGGGCATCTGCATCCCTAAGAGCGGATGTCTATAGAGGACCTCCTAGTCCAGCTTGGACGGCACGACATGGTTTCTACAGTCCGAAAACGACATCACGAAGTACATCAAGCGACTGATGCAAGGACTTCTCAAGAAAGCATATCATACGTTTAGGGATATGCCACCTGCAGACCAGGAGTACTGGTTTTACGATTTCGCGGTAAGAATTATAAATATTAGAACAATTGCACCTCAAACCAAAACTATATGTAGTTACTAAACTTTAACCTGTAAAATTTGTAGCTCGAGTAAAACTGGGCACCTCAGATGACCCGAGAGGTCCAGAGGGAGTTTTATGGATGAGCGTCCAAGACGTACACTCAGCATGTGTACGCTTGGAAGCATAGTTGGTTTGTGGAGGGGAAGAAGCATAACATGATGCCTGATGAAGTCTTCGAAGGCTTCCTCAAATATTGTGAGGACGAGAAGACGAAGGAAAAGTCAACGACGAACAAGCATAACCGAATGAGTACCCGAGATGGCAAGGGGACAGCGGCAACGAACACCGGTTCGAAGAGTGCGGTCACTCGAGCTGATGAGATGGTATGTCAATATACTCAATATAACAAACTTAATCATTCAATATTGAATTATGATTTGCATTTTCAATTATTGAATAAGAGTGTGAGACTGGCCGTTGACCAGGACTTATCGAGATTATGAAAGACATTCACACAAACAAGAAGACGGGCCAGGTCCAAGATGTGGTTGTTTGCGAGGTTGTCGAGACAACACGGCGGTTGTTCGAGGAGCGGGCATATCAGGAGTCTGTTGATAGTAACGCACTCCCGCTTGATACCCAATACGAGATTGCGTCTCAGGTATATAATTAATATGTTAATTACATTTTAAATTATAGTTTAACATAATGATTTGTTTTAATATAATGTTTGATTTTTTGTTTCTTGCAGGCTACGAAGAAATAGAAGGGCCGCATGTTAGGGCTCAAGAACATGGTCTCTTAGTGTTTCATGGGATCATCTCGATCGAGGGGTCCTGGTTGGGAAGAAGAGATGAGACAGAAGGACGCGACTATCGAGGCCACGCAGCAGGAGGTGACTGAGTTGATGGCCGCACAAAGGGAGCAAGAAGCTTTGATCTAGGCCCGCCTTGAAGCCCAGCTCAAAGCGCAACAAGAGGAGATGCAACGTCAGATGGAGGCCCAGCTGAAGGCGACTATGAATTCGTTCATGGCGCCGATGGCGCATCAATACCCGCCAACACCACCACCACTGTAGTTTAGATTTCGTTTTAGATTTTTATCGAATATTTGTACTATTTTTGGTTTTGTAAACATTTTGCAAATTTTAATTTTATGAATATTTTAGAATTTTATTTATATTTTAATTATTAATTAATAAATATATAATTATTATTTATTAAATATATATCAATTAATAATTATAATTATTTCTTATATTTACAAATATATAATCCGTAAGAAAATAACCATTAATACGGATTCGTAACAAATATTTACTGACGGATTGCTGACGGTTCTCTTATTGACGATTAATCCATTAGCAAACCGTCAATAAATATTTGTTTATGAAATTTCATAGACAAGTTGCTTGCCTATGAAATTTACCAACTGCTATTTTGGCTGGCGTATGTTATTTTCTTTGATAAAAACCTTTATTGAGTTCTTATACGTAAGGGTTATGAGAACAAGTGTATAATATAGTACCAAAACTCTAAACTATTAGGTTTTTTATACTTAAATACAACAGCAGAAGTATGTAGTCCACTACAAATTCAAAACATGTTTAACATGTTGGTGGTTTTTGTCAAACCTTGAAAACAAAGAGGTGGGAAATAGGTTTGTATACACTATCTTCTTGTATATATGTCCGATACGCATATATTATACACTTAGCTCACTTTAGCTCTTGAACGATATTTTATATACTTTGTTGTAGTCTCTGCTTTGTTGCTTTTCTGGTGTTTCGGCCATATGTGCAACTTTATATAACACTAATTTTAGTTAGGCACTAAATGAATTTATATTAAACAAAGTGATATAACAAAATGCATTTCAAAACACAAACCCAACAGAATACACAAAACTCCAAATAAGATTGTTACACAACTTAAACTTATTCCATTATTAAAGGTTTCAAGGTAACCCAACTCTGAAAGCTGACAACAACAAGAGAGTCTCTCTCTATCCATTTAATTATCTTTTTAGTAGCATTCATAGAGTTTGATATCCATCTTGAGCCTAAAATACTTAAAACCTTCAAGGTAATCAGTCTCAAGCGTAGCAATCCCTCTAGACATGAAGAAATCACCTGTCCCTCCGACCACAGACAAATCTCTCGTCTTAGCCATCACAGGATCTGCTCCCATTATGTTCAACGTCCCTTTGTGTTGAGTCGAGTTGAACACGAGCGTGTACGCAAGCCACGCGCCAGGATTGTTCTTCCCGTTAAAGAAATATAACCCTTGAGCTCGTGCCACTGGTGCAGATTGATAGTTTTTGTCTATGGTCATTGGATCCTCAAAGATGACGAGTTTTCCAAAAAAGTAATTTCCCAGGCCCGGAGGGTTGGCAACGACTGCAGAAGTCGCGTTCTGCGTGTCGTCGCCACCAAAGACTATGTCGTGGAAGTAAAGTAGGAAGTTTTTGCACGGTTTTGGTTGAAATTTCGATGGTTTTCTAGCTGATATCACACTTTTTGATAGAACAAGGAAAATGCACAAGAAGAGAAATGGTTTCATATGGCTGACCATGTTTTTATATTGATTTTGTAAATGTGTTTATAACTAAAATGTGAAAGTGAAGAATGAGAGAGAGAATGTTTTTTATGAAAGTTATATATATAGTACATGATATGCTAGCCTATGATGGGGTTTATATACAACTTGGCTTTATTGGATGTGTTAAGAAATTCTACACTCATCGGTCATCACCAAACAATAATTGAAACATTTAAAAAAAAAAAAGAAATAATTCAAATATTTGTATTATTAGAACTTATAATATTCTACACCATAAATATAAAGAGATAGAAGACTAATATACAAATGATATGAATAAATACACTTTATTACCGGTTGGTTTTGAATTAAAAACTCATATTATTAACGTTGTGGTCCGACTTGAAATTAGTCTATTATGCTAATTCATTTAAAAGTAATAGCTGAAGAGAGATTATTTTGATTGAACTATATATTATCGTACATGGAAAATATAAAATTAAGTGTGAAGTAAGTGAATAGCCAATCTTTCTAGTTTGTACTATAATGAAGAGTATGTTACGTACTATATCATTCATATTTAGGAAACTAATAAAATTTTAGTTTGTGGGGTCTCTTTTAACCGCTTTATACAAGCGAGAGATGAAATGGAAGAGAGTAACGCAATATTTTATTTATATAGATATATTACATGTTCTATCTTTTATATGTTAATTTAGTTTATTAAAGTGAAATATTTAGATCTTTCAAATACTTTTAAAATCATATGTTTTTCTATATTTAGCATAATGATTTGAATTTTTTAATCACAAAAATTGGTAAATTTGTGAACGATGTTCGTAAATATACATATATTCATAAACTTTAAAGTCTAACCTCTAAAACATGAATCATAAATCCTACAACACATTCAACTTAAAGTAAAATAATGAGATACTAGTATTTAATCTGGGCTAGTTTGTGTGTATGTGTGTGTCCGAAAGTTGATTTAGATAATGAGATACTAGTATTTAATCTAGGCTATACGCGGAGAAATATATATATATATATTTTATATATCTTTTAACATTTAATTTTTGTTTTTATTAATAATATTTCTACATTATATTGTATATTTTTTTAGGTAATTGGGTACTTTATATTAGGAACAATTAATAACGTTTATGTCTTGTTTTTTTTTGTAGCAAAACATAAACGATGAATGGTAGAGGTAGCCACAAGTCATCTCCAACAAGCAGTGAAAGAATGACATCTAATGTTGAAACTAAAGGTTCATGCTTTGTATGTTGTAGAAGTATATAATTGTCTGTAATTGTATAATTAAACAATGTGACGCTAAAAACATATTTTATATCCTACAGATTTTGTAGACTTGAGAATAAAGATAATCACGGCTGGTAGATGGATAATATACATCAATGGAGTTTGGGATTTTAAGTTGGATAAATCTAGACTTGGAAGAACTATTGAGATCGCAAAACTGATAACATTTAAAGATTTGGACAAAGCAATAAATGAGGAGTATAATTTAACAGCCACAGTGGATGTGGAAATAACTTATTTTGATAAAAACGTTGAATTGGGTAAACCAGTTATTATTGATTCAGATTTAGCTATGCAGAGACTTATGACATGTCACAAGCTGCAGAAAACTGTAAACCTGTTTGCTTCCTTTAAAAAATAAGTCGATGGTAAGTTGGTATTTTTAGGTGCAGCAGGAGACATGGTTGTGAAAGATGGTTATATGGGTAATGAAAATCAAAGTCCAGTGGAGGCGGAAATTGGAAGTCTCATTGACGACGAGACATTGACAGCTTTGATGGACGCTCATGAAGCACTAGCCATTGCAAGTTAACTGAATATAGTGCTCGTGAAAATTTTGTTATTACTTTTTTGTTATATAAAATTTTTTAGAACAATTAAATAAAGGTTATAAGAGTAATTAGCAATCTCTAAAGTAACTTATAGGCAATGAATTAAAAAGTACCTATTTAGTTAATTAGAAAACTTTTGTGTACCTATATCTACAATTTTCTCAAATTTTTATACATTTGTATGTGTTAGATGATCAGTTGTGTTATAACAGTTATCAATGCAAATAAATTAATATCGAAAATTTTAATTTATTATATATGAAAAGAAAAATCATATCACAAAAATATAATTGTTGAGTGTTATGAAATTGTACTTTATAATAATTGATATTTTATTTTACATAATTTATTTAACTTTAAAATAATAATTGTACTTTATATAATAATTGTACTTTATATGAACTTTTTAGTTAGTTTTATATGTATGTAGTGTTAATATATATAAAAATTCTATTTAACATGTTATAAAACATATATATATATATATATGTATATATATATAATATTTGATGTTCGATTCTAGAAACATTAATTGTTGTATATTTTATGATATTTGTTTCTTTTTTTGTCGTCATAACCTAGTGTTTAACTAGTTTTCTTCCAACTGAGAGTTGCATGATTCGAACCCTGGTTGATGCAATAGATGTAGAGGTCACTACCATTGAGCCACTTGCTCATTTGCATATGATATTTATGTTTATGCGAAGAATCATGGTTTAAAATGTATAATCTTATCCCACTACACATCATATTATCTAAATATTTTAATATATATGATATAGATATATCATAACTAAATTATATTATCATAGATGATATATTTTATGTAGTTTATATATAATTTTAAAGCAAATTTAACATATATACAATATATATATATATATATATATATATATATATATATTTCTATATACATTTCATCAAACACAACAGTCTTAATATTAATAACTCGAAGATATATACTTTTTAATTTGGATTGATATTTTATATCATTTTATTTTTTCCTTTGTAAAATATTTTAAAATGTGATTTTGTTATATTAATTGATATCATTGGTTCTTCATTATTATTTAAATCTTGTAAAACACGGGCATATGTGTTTTTAATTATATGATCTTGTAAACCGATGTATTATGATTATCCTATTAAAATATATAATTCAATAATAAATGGATAATATCAATAAAATCTTTTTATTTACTCTTAATAAAATAATAAATGTCAAAAAAATTTTGTTTTTTAATGGCATATTTTTTGTAATTTACTATAACTTAAACGTTATAATTTAAAATGACTTAGTGGCCTAGTGGTTGTGTCACCGATGTTGCTTTGTTACCAGACAAGGGATCAAACCTGGCCACTCGCATAGTGAGTGATTTTCTCCTATTTATGGAGTTGGGCTACTGGGCCGGTCAGTTGTGGCCAAAATATTAATGTGACAAAAAAAAATTACTTTATACATGTTAATATAGAGACATGAGTTTTTCGGAGCTTTTAAAACAGATTTTCAAATGTGTTTTAAGAGTGCAATGAGTCTGAATTAGATTATTTGAAGATCCGAAATAAGCCAATCAATATTTTAAAAGGCCAATAACTAAATTTTCATTAATGAATTGAGATGGTTAAACCAATATCGACTTATTGAATGATTTTTTAAAATAATTTAGCACATAAATTAAATGTCATTGTTGAAAATGACTTCTTAAATAATAGTATAGATACAATTTATAAGAAAAATAAAATAGTTAATAGATTTTTTTGAAAATTGTTTATAGCAATAAACCCATTTGAAATGATGCAATTTTATGGAATTAATCATAAATAAATAAAGATATTATTCTACGCTAACAATATTATCATAAATCTATCATTACTATCCATTAAATTAGGGAAAATAATATTTGCTACATCTGATACTTTAATATTTAATTTTATACGAAATTAAAAATATGGTTTTTTAATTTATTACATTAGTTAATTTAGCGTGTTCATAAATATACATATGTTCATAAACTTTAAACTTGAACCTTAAATTCAAATCTAAAATGTGAATTATAATTACTAAAACACATGACCAATGGTGCATTGGGCTAGTGGTTCCACCTCAAGAATTAGTTTCATGACGTCCCTAGTTCGATTTCCGGTGGGTAAGATGTTTTACGCCATGTCACTAGGTATTAGCAAAAGCTGGTCCCTAGTCTAAGGAGAGATTAAGGCCAAAGGTCTCGAACTCCTCTTGGTTATATTAAAAAAGTCCTAAACACATTCAACTTAAAGTATAAATACATGTCTACTATAAAAATTTTGAATATAAAATGTCAAAATCTATTATTTTCAAATAAATTATATAATTTAATCTAACTGCATTTAAAAAGTTAAAAGTTAAATAAATAAGTGGGGATCATATAAGTAGTAAAAAAACCTTGAGTTACATATTGAGAGAGATGAGGTAAAGATTCAAATGACACAAACTTTACTTTCTGGTAAAGACTCTAATATATACAATTCAGACTTTGGTTCAATTGAAAATTAACATGTAAACCAATACTAAACCAACTATTAAACCAATGTATCTCAATATCCTCCCCTCAAGATGGAAGGCACAACTTGTGGATTCTTATCTTGGACATCAAATGCTTGAAAAGACCAGGTTGGATAGGTTTTGTCATCAAATCTGCCAACTGATTTTCAGCCTTAACATGAAGAGTCTTCATAAAACCATTTTGAACTTTTTCTCCAACCACATGGCAATCAATCTTAGTGCGCTTTATTCTTTCATGGTAAATTGGATTTGATGCAATGTGACATTTGCCATTGCTCTATACTCAGATTCTGAGCTGTTACGAGATACTGTTGATTGCTTCTTTGCTCTCCAAGATACAAGTAAATCACCCAAAAACACATAGTAACCTGTTGTAGATCTTCTAGAATCAGGGCATGATGCCCAATCTACATAAGAAGATGCAATTAACTTGAGCAGAGAATCTGCTGGATAGAATAAACCTTGTGCTGGATCATTCTTTAGGTAACAGGATTCTCTGAGCAGCCTGTAGATGTGGGAGTCTTGGAGAAGCCACGAATTGACTTAGTTTGTGAACAGCGAATGTAATGTCAGGTCTTGTATGTGTCAAGTATAGTAACCTTCCCAACATACGTTTGTATGTTGTGATATCAGAAAAAGGCTCACCATCAGATGCAAATAAATCTAATGTTTGGATCCATTGGAACACTTACTGGTTTGCAACCAAGATAACTTGCATCTTCAAGTAATTCCAGAGTATACTTTCTTTGATTTATGGATATTCCAGTGGTATTGCTTGCAATTTCAAAACCAAGGAAGTATTTGGATATAACTAAATCTCTGAGTTTAAAAACAGATTGCAGATGAGTCTTGAACTTATCAACAACCTCATCATTATTCCGAAAGATTAGTATGTCATCCACATAAACCAAAATAGCCAGAATATTGATTGATCAGATGGTGCCTTAATAAAACCTACAGCTAAGATGACAGATGATAACTTCTTGTTCTATTGCCTAGATGCTTGTTTTAAGCCATACAAAGACTTTTGAAGTTTACATACTGAATTCTTAGGAACAGATTTCCTTGTCAAATCAATATATTCATGAGGCAAGGTTGTATATATTTCTTTATCTAGATCCCCATTCAAGAAAGCATTGCTAATATCTAATTGAAAAATTGACCAATTATTAGCTGCAGCCAAACTAAGCATCACTTTAAAAGTACCCGTCTTAGCAACAGGAGAGAAGGTATCCAACTAGTCTAAACCTTCAAGTTGAGTGTAGCCTTTTGCTACTAAACGAGCTTTGTATCTTTCTATACTTCCAACTGGGTTATGTTTGATAGTAAACAATCATTTACAACCAACGAAATGTTTTCCCTATGGCAGATCACACACTAACCAAATTCCTTGAGTTTCTAAGGAATTCATTTCATATTTCATAACCTCTTTATATTCAACAGATTTGACAGCATCTTTAAAAAAAATTTGGTGGTGATTTGGTGGTAATAGAAAGGAGAAAATGTTCATAATATGGATTAAACTTATCATAATATACGACAGAAGATATTGGATAAGTGGTGGTGTGTGTGGGATGTGCAGGAAAAAGAGATGATTTACCTAATACAAATAGATGATATTGGTCTAGATAAGCAGTAGCCTTAGATTGTCTTTTTGGTCTATTAACGCATTTGGAGTTCCTGATGGCACATTAACTATGGGTAAAGTATATAAAACAGAGACTAAAGAATCTTGCATATCATTAGGCGAATCATTCATAACAGCAGGAGAATCAAGGCATTGCAACATTCATATCATGAGGTACATGATGAGCAGTATCAATATTATCATCACTATCACTATGCACAATATCACTTGCATCATTAGTTAGTGCATAAGCTAAACCAATACCAAGATCAAAATAAGCAGGAAATGGAGAATTAGGGACATGCAATGGTAAAACATCCTGACTAAAAAAATCTATGCTCTTCTCATTAACTGGAAGTTTTGAAAAAGGAAAATGCATTCCATTAAAAACAACATTCCTAGAAATTGATATACTATTATCTGCTATATTCAAAACTTTTTATCTTGTAAATCCTTGAGGTTATCCTAAGAAAACAAATGGTACACCTCTAGGTGAAAATTTGTTTCTATCTTTTAACAAAGTAGACACAAAACATAGACAACTAAAGACCCTAAGATGCATATAGTCTGGTTTCTTATTAGTTAACAACTCAAAAGGAGATTTATCATTAAATAATGGTGAGTGAGTTCTATTGATTAAGTAAACTTCAGTTTGCACACAATCACCCCAATATGATAGAGGAATCTTTGATTGAAAAAGTAAAGAACAAGCCACATTTAGGATGTGCTAATACTTTCTTTCCACAAAAGAATTTTTTTGTGGAGTATAAGGACAAGAAAAGTAGTGAACAATACCTTTTGCTTTTACTAAATCATTTAATACCAACTCTGGTGCATTATCAGATCGTATTGGTTTTATCCTAGTATGATACTGAGTTTCAACATAGGCTACAAATTCTGTAAAAACATGCAACACAGAACTCTTCTTTTTTAAAAGATAAAGTCATGTGCATCTAGTACAATCATCCACTATTGTTAAAAAATATCTATAACCATCATAAGTTGGTTCATGAAAACCCCCCTTCCCCATATATCCAAATGTGTCATATCAAAAAAGAAGTAGACAAATGATTAGAAGAAGGAAAAGAAAGACGTTTTTTTGGGCTAAAGGAAAAACTTTCCAAAAATATATCATGTTTAGAATTATCAAGAGAAATATCTAAATCTTTTGAAAGAAGTTTTGATTTTATTTTGAGAAGGATGGCCATGTCTATTGTGCCATGTTTTTGCTAAAATTTGAAAAAGAGAATGAGTTTGAGCTTTTTTAATCGGGTTGAAAGTTGGAGTCTCCAAGACATACAGATTGTGGTTTAGGTTACCCTTCCCAATCATGAAGTCCCGAGTAGGCTCCTGTTTTAAAAATGGATTATGATTTAAAATATAACAGAAATCAACAGAAAAAGGACACAAAAAGTAGTATTATGAGTGAGAGCACTAGTACCAAGCAAGTTGAATTTGAATTGTGGAACAAACAACACATAAGTGATTGTCAAAGAATCTGATAAAGCTATTGTTCCAGAAACGATAACAGGAATAACTGTGCCATCAGGAAGAGTAACTGAGGTGTTACTAATTGTTTCAGTGATAGTAAAGAGATTTAAATCAGAACAAACATGACAACTAGCTCCTGTATCTATGATCCAAGTATTTGTATTTATAATAAGTCCATCTCTAATTACAGCAGAGGATAACAAATGAAAGTTGGTGATGGTACCTGTGGTATGAGTTATGTGTGGTTGAGGTTGTGAAACTGATACTGTCCCGTCCGCTAGATTGAATGTACTGCCTGAAATATGAGAAATGTGATTTTGAGAATTATTTGTATTCTGCAAAACATCTAGAAACTGTTGTAGTTGGTCAGCAGTAAACTGAGACAGAGAAACATCTTGTTGATTCTGAATATTAGTATAATCTTGAAA
>OVBE01014061.1:0-12286 GCA_900406425.1 Iberis pinnata | reverse complement strand
CACCCATTTTTGTGTAAGAACCTTTTACATATGGTCCCCCCGTTAAGTAGACCAAAACCGTACGTAATCTCCTCTCTCCCCCATTTCTCCTCTCCTCTTTCTTTTGGTAACTTCCATGCCTCCNTTTCTCCTCTCCTCTTTCTTTTGGTAACTTCCATGCCTCCCCGTAACCACCAGAACTCATCCCTTTTATTTTTAATTAAAACCTTATTCTTTTGATTTACTTAAATGTAATACAATTACACTTAGAGAATAATCGGTTAGTTAATTAATAACTATTTCCGTTAAACCGTTTTCATCGATTTCAACCATTCCCGTATTTCATATACTAGTTCGGTTTATTCAATTTTCACGGGATTTTTGGAACGCGGGTGTTACATTCTGCCTGGTTTAACTTAGTGGGGAAAAAAAGATAAGAATTGATGATGTTAAATATGGATGAGGATACCTTTATTTAGTTGCCCTCCCATCATATTTTAAGGAACATATGTGAAAGGTACAAACACCAACTAAGTTGAGTTATTTTCTGTGGTATATTTTATCATGAGCATAGTGTCAATGAACAACTGATATAATGACATTTACATATCGAGAGAGTCTATCTTTGATGTAATGATTCAAATGAAACAACTAACTTTGCTTTGGTTATAACTGCAAAATCTTCAAAACTCTTTCTCTTTACATCTCTTACTCTCTCCCCAAAATACTCTTCCTATTTGCCGGTGAGATCTAAGAGACGGAGAACCAAACCCATCCTCTTATGACCGGATCTCTTGCACCGCGGCTCTTTCCTAGCGTTTTCGCCGGGACCGGTTTCCTCCAGTTCCTCTTCATGGCGGCTTGGCTGAGGTTGGGAGGTGAGGTCTCGGAAGCGTCAGGGTCCACTAGTGACGACCAGTAGATCTAGGTGGATTTCGCGGCCCTTCCTCTCCCTTGCGGCGCTGGTGCTCGTCCTTCTTCTTCTCCTCCGACGGCGGCGGTTCTAGTCCAGATCTGGCTCCTCCTTCCTAGTGGTGGTTTCTCCTAAAGTTATGCGTCTCGTATGTTCAGCTCTTCCGCTGGTGGTCGGAGACTTGTCCCCTGCCTTTACTATTGCTCCGGAGCTCTCTGGGTTGTGGTCTCGGTATAGTCCTTTCCCTTGAGCTCCCCGACGCTAGGTGCGTGCGGAGCACCTCCCGATCTGGTCAGCCGGCGAGGCCTGTTTTTGGTGGTCAATCGAAGTGGTGTCGGTAAGTTTGCGGCTTCTGAAGACGTGGCGGAGGTGCTAGGCGCAGTGGGCTCTTCACGGTTTTGAGGGTGGCCGTTTTGAAGCTCGTCGGTGGCCAATCTCTGTTTCGTTTTCTCCTTGGCTTCAGACAGCGGCAGAGCTTTCTTCAACAGCGGCGCGGCGGTTTAGGGTTTCAAGCCTTTAGTTATTTTAGGGTTTTTTGTTTGGACTTTGGAAAGTTAGGGTTTTAGGCCCGGTTTATGTAATAAGATTCTGGTTTTGGATTTGGGTTTCATGTAATCATGTCCATTCAATTTTTTTTTTGAAAAAGCGAATAAAAGTTTTTAAGAGTTTTTAATTTTTTTTTTTATCATGAGCACAGTGTCAATGAACAACTGATATAACGACATTTACATACCGAGAAAGTCTTATATGATATATTGATTCAAATGAAACAACTAACTTTGCTTTGGTTACATGCCCTCTAATTGTACAAAACTGGACCTTTTTAAATATCTTACGACCAACATAAGTTTTTTTACTTGTGAAGAACATATGTGGTAACCATCCTCTCTATCATTTTAGAGACTACAAAATATTCATAGCCTGTCATTTTTGTTATCAGGATAATCAATCCTCTCTATCCTCCATTTTTGTCCATAAATTACACAAAAATGAAATGTGGACTTGGACCTATGTGATTCACGTGTTTTAATATGACCCGATTCAACCCGACCCGGCTCGTGTAGGTTAGTTAAAACTTGTAAAGTTTATAAATAACTAGCCGCTCAATCGACCAACTTCTCCACTACGATAACATCATCATCAGAGACTGATAGCAGCCACTGAGCTTCATCGGCGGCGATCTTCGAACCGCCATTTTCAAACTCTATTTTCTCACCGTTTATAAGTTCAGGTTATTAACTAAGTACTTTATTTCCACACAAAAAATGCAATTACGTTACGTTATGCGTTCTTACGTTTTTTTTATTTGTTCGGTACGTTAAGATCTCACTATTTATTTAGTCAATTTTCGTTACGATTAGTTAAACGCTTATGCAAACGATTCCAGGAAAATGAAAACGTTACTACTTGTTCTCTGTTTGATTCTATTTTTGGGATGGAATCGGAGAAGTTCGTTCCATTACAGCGTCGTTATCGACGGCGGGAGTTCAGGGACCCGAATTCATGTGTTCCGGTACTGGATTGAATCAGGGAAACCGGTTTTTGATTTCGGTGAAGAGAACTACGCTAGCTCGAAGCTGAGTCCTGGTTTGTCGGCGTATGCTGATAATCCGGAAGGAGCTAGTGTTTCTGTGGCGGAGCTCGTCGAATTTGCCAAAGGGAGAGTTCCTGAGGCAATGTTGAAGGAGAGTGACATTAGGTTAATGGCTACTGCTGGAATGAGATTGCTTAATGTAAGTGTTCAGAATCAGATTCTTGAAGTTACCAGAAGAGTTCTTAGATCTTCTGGATTTAAATTTAGAGACGAATGGGCTTCTGTTATCTCTGGTTAGTTCTCCGGAATCAAAACTTTAGTTAGATTGATTGCTTTTAGTTGAGGGTAGTAATGTGATGTGCACATCCATTAGGTGCTAATTACTTGAAATCTTGGCAGGAACTGATGAAGGTTTATATGCTTGGGTCGTTGCCAATCATGCACTTGATTCACTTGGTGGTGATCCTTTGCAAACAACGGGCATTGTTGAACTTGGTGGGGCTTCTGCACAGGTTAAGTATCCTCCCTGTTGAATTTGTAATGTTTGAATTCAAAAGGTACTTATGAGGCTTGGGAATAAAATACAATGTGCATTTGTTTAGGTGACATTTGTGTCAAGTGAGGTTGTGCCTCCTGAGTTTTCACGTACCATATCCTATGGAAATGTTGCTTACAAAATCTACAGTCATAGCTTCCTCAACTATGGACAGGTAACTTCTGAACTACTTGTTTTCTTTGATGCATCCTACTTAGAAAGTTAGTCTAAATATGTCTCTTTTGCTGCTTATGGATCTTGTTGTTTTATGTTTCTTTAAATAATTGTTGATAATGCTACCAAGAAAAAGGATTTTGTCCTTTGTTAACTTTCAAGAAGCTAATTAAACTTTGGCACCTTGCAGGACGCAGCACAAGAAAAGTTATTAGAATCACTACAGAACTCAGGTTAGTTAGTTGATTAATCTGTAAATAAATCACAAATTGCGTTTCTGAGAATGAAAAAGTTGAAAGTATCTTCTATTGCCATAAAAGCTCATACAATGTTTCAAATCATACAGTTGCAAACTCTACAGAAAAAGGAATAGCTATTGACCCTTGTACACCTAAAGGATACATCTTCGAACAAAACTCAGTTCAAGCTGGTGGTGAATTCTCAAAATGCCGATCCGCTACATTCGCATTCTTGCAAGAAGGAAAGGGTAATAAAAAGATCATTATTACTATAACGGAATATTGTTACTTGTGTTGTGTCGATTGTTTTTATCTCTGATGAATGCACTTTAATACAGAGAATTGTGCTTATAAGCAATGTTCAATTGGATCAACATTCACACCTCATCTTCAAGGAAAATTTTTGGCTACAGAAAACTTCTACCACACTTCAAAGGTATGATCCCATGAATTCATATCTTCGACTTCAAGATCTGTTGAGAAAGTGTTGTAACATGAGCTTATGTTTCTGTCTGAATCAGTTCTTTGGGTTAGAAGAAAAGGATTGGTTGTCTAAATTGATTTCAGCTGGAACGAGTTTTTGTGGAGAAGAATGGTCGAAATTGAAAGAGAAATATCCAACAACTAAAGACAAATATTTGGATGGGTATTGCTTCTCATCAGCATATAGTATCTCAATGCTTCATGATAGTCTTGGTTTTGCTCTTGATGATGAAAGGTAAATGTTACTCTGTATAAATTCAAAAACAATCAGATTGGTTTATTTTGGGTTTCGATCAACAGTTATGTTTGTTTCATCTGCAGAATCGAGTTTGCAAGTAAAGCAGGAGCAGAAAAAATATCACTAGATTGGGCATTGGGAGCTTTTATACTAAATACTGCCACAGCCACTTTTGATAACAGTGATAATTCTAGAAAAATGATTGGCTTCGGAAACGTAGCCACATACAAATTATGAATTTTCCAATAAATTATGTCATATATTTTTGTATGTTATAGGCAACTATCGTCGTTGTTTCTGTTTGTGTAGATACGTTAGCTACACATAAAAAAAGTACGATAGTCATTGTTGTTGTTGGATACATGTAATTGTAGTATGCGTGCAATTTCGACAATTTAAAATAAAATATGCGGCCTGGCCTTACAATTATATATGTTTTTTTTCCTCGAACACCATATAATATTAATTCAGGTTGGTTAGTCTTTGAAGCTAACCACCCTGGAACTAAAATGTTTACATGGAAAAATAGAGATTTTTGGGAGCGAACTTCTTTAGCGAGTATGTCCGCTCTTGCATTGAGATTTCGTGCAATATAAAAATATTAAAATTTGTGAACAATTCTTTAAGATGCTCAAATTCGTTTCATTCCGAAGCCAAGGAGGGCCATTCTTCTTCTTCTTCTTCTTCATTTATCAGCTTCACAAGCTGTAGGCAGTCCGATTGAAAGTTCATAGTTACAAAACCAAGTTGTAAGGAGTTTTTCATAGCCCAAAGTAGAATGTTGAACTCTCCATGAAGGGGAGTCAACACTTGGCTTATCCCAAAAGAGCCAAAGGTCACTTGACCTGGTCCTAACTCAAATACGCATCCTCCGTTTACAAAGTCTGAGTTTTTCACCCAGGATGCATCCACTTGGCATCTTGGATAAGGTGATAAACTCGTGATCATGTCCCGATTTTTTGCTGGGCTTGTCTGGTCTTGTCTTTTGTCTAGGATGAGCTGTGCTGATCTCCATGCTTCCTCTTCGCTTGTCGTATGTTGGACCACATCCAAAGGAGAGGTCGACTTCGCGTTAAAGGTCAATTCGTTTCTAGCTTTCCATATGAACCACAATAACCAGGGGAAACGGATAGAATACTCCCTGGGACCCCTTCGTTCTTAGCTCGAAGGAGAAGGTAATCAAAGTTTTCTAATATAGATTCACTCGGGAAAGAGCCCGGATTCGTTGGAATATTTGAAAGTGCCAATGTTTGTAATGCTGGTGGACATAAGAATAAAAGGTGATTAATGGACTCCTCCGCAATCCCACACTTTTGGCAAGATCGGTCTGATCCACAATGCTTATCCACTAAACGGCTGCACGCAGGCAGACTTCCGGAGATTGCCAGCCAGAGAAAATGTTTTATCTTGCGTGTCGTTTTCAGCTTCCAAACAAGGGCTCTCAAAGTTTCGGTACTAGGTTCTAATACAACTTGATTTTTTCCTTCACTTTTTTGGTGAGATGCTATCTCATAGCCAGATTTGACTGAATAAAGACCTGACTTTGTGAACGTCCAGCAAATACCCTCTTCTTTGTGATGATAACTAGGTCTGAGGCTCCGTATTAACGGGATGTCAGCTTGATCCACCAGAGCTTCAAGGATTTCCATATTTCATTGATTCGTCGAATGGTTAATGAGGTGACTAACGACAAGGTTTGGGTCTCTAAGGTTTCCTATATCCTTAGTTGGTCTTGGTGGGATAGAAGGAATCCAGGGGTCCATCCAAACTCGAGTTTTGACTCCAGATCCGATAGTATGTCCTAGGCCTTTCTTAAGGAGATCTTTTGCTGCTAGAATACTTCTCCATCCAAAGGAAGGAGAATTTGATTTCAAAACATCCATTGGGCTCATATGCCGAAAATACCGACCTTTGATCACTCGTGCTAGCAGAGAGTTTGGATACTGGATCAAACGCCAAAGTTGTTTAGTTAGGAGAGCGATGTTGAAGTTGTGAAGGTCTCTGAAGCCCAATCCCCCTTGATCTGAAGGCCTTACAATTATTTAAAAGGCCAATATCTACTAGTTCCAAAAATGATATGCAACACATTCTCAATTAGGAATGTCCAATACACAAAAACCAAATCAAAGTATTCTATAAAATATAGTTTTGTATAAACTATATAAACTGTTTAAATATAATATTATAAGAGTTGTGGATATAAATATATGGATATCAACAAAAAAAAATCGAATAAACTGAAATAAATAAATAAATAAAGTTTGGTGTTACTATAAATATCATATTATACATTATAATTAAATATCAACATGGTTTACGATAAATCAAATAAAGTTGTTTAATTTTTTAATTTTTGCCACCGGACGGTTGGTTCTAGATTACGGACAAGAATAGACAAGTAGATATTGGGTGATTGTCCAATCTTTGACCATTGTAGAGGCAAGATGGACAATCTGGACCTGATGGTTCTTAACCTTCTAGTGGTAACTAGAATGTTTGGAGTACGGCTAGGTATTCGGGTATTTGATTTGGTTTCGGATATGAAAAATTCGGTTCTGGTTTTTTTGAATCCGAAATTTTAATATTCAATCGATTCTTTTGAAATTTTCGGTTCAGTTCCAGTTTGGTTCTCATCGGTTCTGGATCAATTCGGTTCTTTGTTAGAGTAACAGAAAATTACCCGAAATTTTCAGTTTTTAAGTGGTTCATAATTGGTTCCAAGTATTTTAAAACCAAAATGAAAAAATTACCCGAACAACAAAAAAAATACTCGAAAGAAACAAAAAAATTATCCGAAAAAAAAACTACCCAAAAAAATTACCCAAAAAAAAAAAATACCAAAATTTTTTTTTTATCTAAAATTAAGTTAAAACACCCGGAATTAGTTTAAAATATATGATATTATTTTAAAATACCCTTAAAAAATTCGGTTCTTCGGTTCTACCCGTCGGTTCTCATTTCAGTTTTGGTTCTTACCCGATATCTATGGTGCTTCGTCTCTGGAACCATCGGATAATTTGGATGGAATCAGAACCGATCCAAAACTATTTTTCGGTTCTTCGGTTCCAGTATTTTTTCCCAGCACCAATTTGGAAGGTCGAGCTCGTTAAGGAACCACTCTTGTAACACCCCCGCACTGGCCTAGGAATTAAGAGTTAGACCTAGACGACTCATAAGCGTTACGTGATGCTCATAGCCGGTCAGCTAAGGTTCCTGGAAAGCTCCGTTCACCCAAGCCATCCAACTATGAACAGGTCTCCGCCCGATCCTAGCCTAAGGCTTTTCAACCCATTCCAAGATCGTGCGTTGTGTTAGGCCGAACAAGGCTAATATCATTTGGGTAAACCAAACATTTCTAAATTCGGTTTTATAGATAGTTGTGATCCTAATGACGTCACAATTGATTGAGGAGACTTATTTGCACGTCCAACTACCATCAACTAATATTTTTAAGGAAACAACTTGGATTATTAGAGTTTCGACTAAATTACACCATTTTCTTGATAGTTTCTAGCTAGGGATTTGGCAGTTGATGTTTAGCTGGAAATGCGTAGGATATGCGTCATTACAAGGCCGGTCTTGAGGCCCAGCATACCAAGCATGAGCTTGCGGTCCATTTTTATTTTCAAAATTTTAGTTTAAGAATATATCCATTTTTAAAAATTTTAGTTCAAGAATCGGCCAAGTTTTTTATTTTAGATTGTAACCTTTAAAATCTCAGGACCGTCGCCGTCAACAAAATTTACCCCATATATGGTGATATCTACGATACGATACTGTAAATCATTCGTTATTTACTTCTCCATTTGTTTTGCATAGTTGGGTTTTCTTAAATGTACCATCACTTTTGCGCATTTTCCCTACAAATAATATTTTCAAGAATTTGAATTATTTTAATTCCTTGAGTGTCGAAAATGATGAGAATTTAAGGAGGTGGTTTTTGATTCTTTGGTATATATAAAAAGCTCGTGATGACATGTTATTCAAAAATAAGCGGTGAAAACCAACATGCATCGAAGAAATGTTTGGGAGTGTTATTGGATTATTGATACCCAAATGAGGATTGATTCAATGGAACCACAATAGTTACGATGGATAGGTTATAAAAGGTTTTGGGAACTTCCATCGTATGTTATTTGGATGGATTCTAAAAATGGTGATCACACAAGGGAACAATTCCCTCTATGGCCCTCCACGTTAAAAAAATGGCCCTTTTGTTGTATAATAAAATATTTTATTATATATATATATATATATATATATTAAGTGACAAGAAGGAGAGAGTAAATCTTTCTCTTCTTATTGATGTTGTGTTGTTGTTACAAAAGAATCTAATGCCTTTATATAGGCATGAATTGTTACTTCCCTATGAAGTAAATGATATGTCAATAGAGATAGATTAGTGTCATCTCAAGAAAGAGACACATGGTATTGTGATGAATAATCACATTTATCTTTAACACTCCCCCTTGATTATCCATCGATTGTGTACTGTCTTGTTAAAAACCTAATCATGGAAACACTCAGTGGGATAAAAACCATAACGAAGGAAAAAAGAGTATAGTGCCACAATCTCCCCCTGGAAATTTCAGGTATAAACTTCTCTTCACAAGTCTCGAAGATGACGTATTCCAATGCTTTAAATATGCTTTCAGAATATTGTAGTAGGAAGCGCCTTTGTAAAAGGTATGTTGGGTTTTCGCTTGAGAGAATATATTAGACGTCAACTTCCTTGTTTTTCTCGAGCTCTTTAGTGTAAGAGAAAAATCTCCGAGGAATGTGTTTTGTTATGTTGCTCTTGATATATTCTTCTTGGAGTTGGGCGACACAAACAACATTGCCTTCAAATAATTTTGTTGGCTCATTATTAAAGGGTATACCACTGACTTCTTATATATGATTAGTCAGGGATCTGAGCCAAACACACTCTCTACATACTTTGTGAAGAGCAATTGCTTTATTTCCTTGGTGGGGGGGGGGTGATCAAAACTTCTATCATTGGGATTATATTATTTTCCCTTGATGTCTATCTTGTGCGTGTTCTTTGTTGCCTCGTCAAAAACCTTTTCATGGAAAAACCCAGTTGGATAAAAACCATGATAAGAGAAAAAGAGTGCAACCACGCATTTCATCCTATTTCTCCTCTCTTTTTCCCTTATCATGGTTTTTATCATCCCATTCCAATTTATGCGCGTAGGTGACGAACAATAGCGCTCATATAAAGTACTTCAGGACCTTAGAGTTCCTGGTCATCGTCACGAGGTCTAAATGGATCCTTGTTAATATCAAGGGGTCTATTAACCATTGGACTACTCAAAGGATTCGCTTTGTCTATACTAAAGCGTTTTAACACTCTTTTAGTATAATTTGATTAATGCACAAAGATTCATTATTGGAGGTGCTCTATTTGGAGACTTAGACAAAACTTTGTCTTTTCGAGATCTTTCATTTCAAACTCTTCTTTCATGTGAGTTCTTGCATCATTAATTTCCTTTTGAGTTCCAATTATATTCAAGTCATCAACATATATAGCTATGATTACAAATTCATTTGAGGATTTCTTAATAAATACGCAAGGGCATATCGAATTGTTGACGTATCCCTTTTTCAAAAGATATTCACTTAAGCGATTATACCACATACGTCCGGATTGTTTTAATCCATAAAGTAATAGCTGTAATTTGA
Source organism: Iberis pinnata (assembly GCA_900406425.1). Lineage (NCBI taxonomy): Eukaryota > Viridiplantae > Streptophyta > Magnoliopsida > Brassicales > Brassicaceae > Iberis > Iberis pinnata. The sequence goes on along the minus strand of OVBE01014061.1, from coordinate 2,506 downwards.
CTAAATGTGATTGCATCCATTACCCGGGAAAATGTTTCTTCATAATATGTTCCCGGTTTTTGAGAAAAACTTTGAGCCACAAGTCGTGCTTTATATCTTGTGACTTAATTTTTCTCATTTCTTTTTCCACGAAGACCTATTTACATCTGACTGGCATTACACCCTCAGGTGTAATGACAATAAGTCCAAAGACATCTCTTTTATTAAGGAAGAATAATTTAGTTTTCATGGCTATTTGTCATTTCTCCCAATTAGGTCTTTCTTGGCATTCTGATACGGATGTGAGTCTGGATCATTATTTTCATGATCCATGTCTTTGGAAATAAAAAAGGAGAATGTTCCATTTATATATTTTATTTAATTTCTAGACCATAGTTTTATAGTATGGGCATAGTTTAATGGAAATCTCAAACTTTTATGTATTATGTTTGTCCTTTTGACGAATCTCTTTACATGGTTCTACTCGAACCTTTTCATTTATGTCATGTAGACATTTTTCTTTACTTTTCTGGGTTTTATATATTTAGAATCCATTGGTCTCCCCCTTTTTAACTGAATCTTAGGTTCATTCGCTTTGCTCCCATTAGTTTGTCCATCAGGAACATCAACTCTTGATGGGGCATTAACAACATGTATATACGATTTTATCACTCTATTTATATATGTGAACACATCTGGGAATTCATTTGCCAAATTTTGAAGATTTCCAATTTTTGTATTTCCATTTTGCGTTATGTTATAGGGGGATCAAGACATGCTAAAGATGGTGTAAACCATGTAATATCTCTTGTTTAATTCCTCCCCCTAACGCTGAAAATTCATCTTCATTAAAATGGCAATCGACAAAACATGTCGTAAATATATCACAAGTTTGCGGTTCGAGGTATCTAATGATACTTGGTGACGTATACCCAATATATATTCCCTTCATGAATTCTTATATAATATCGCATCTCATTTAGATGTTTATTTGGAATATATGAAGACATTTTTGTTTTTCTGAGGTATTCCAAATATCTCTTTAAGAGCTTTGATGATATATAAATCATCTAATTTATTATTATTATTATTATTATTATTATTATTATTATTATTATTATTATTATTATTATTATTATTATTATTATTATTATTATTATTATTATTATTATTATTATTATTATTATTATTATTATTATTATTATTATTATTATTATTATTATTATTATTATTATTATTATTATTATTATTATTATTATTATTATTATTATTATTATTATTATTATTATTATTATTATTATTATTATTATTATTATTATTATTATTATTATTATTATTATTATTATTATTATTATTATTATATATTTAGTAGTTCTTGAGAACATGTATGATATCATTAATCTATTATAGATTAAGCCTTTCAGACTTTTCTTATGAGGAGCAATTCAAGTCTTTCCTAGAGCATCATCTATATTTCCTTATTATTGGGTATTTACAAAATTTTGCGCAACACACAAGTTTTTTTTATATATAATAACACCCTTTTGATGCTCGGACCTTTAGTCCAAAATCTTCTCGTTCTTATAACGAGTTTACTATAGACTTGACTACCTCTTTTATTTATTGGCCAATAATATTTTCTCAACACTCATCTTTGGAGCTGAGATTTTAATAATTTCTCTACGCTCATATTTGGAGCTGAGATTCTTAATAATTTCTCTACGCTCATCTTTGGAGCGGAGATCCATGATCCTATTTATATTTATGACATTGTGTACTATTTCATTTTATATTTTCGACTATTACGTGTATTTCTTTGGTTCCATATTTTCTCGTATTGACATGGTTAATCGAGGTCTCTTATCATTCATCAATGATTTTATTCAAGTACTTGATTTTATTATTAACCATGTCTACGGTATACTCCTTTTAAGGAGTTTTAATCCTCTTTTTAATAAATATTTGCTCCATTTTCTTTTTGAGGATTTTCATTATATTTTGAACCCAAGTAGTCTATCACGTAATATACGTGTCATAGACTTAATATGTCATTTTTAAAAAGACATAGTTTATTAGAGCATTTTTAGCTGGGATTTGAGATGAATTATCTTATGAACTTCACGTTCATATATATTTGAATGAGGATATACATTGATAATTCATTTACTCAAATCCCATCCATCAGCTGTACTTATAAATGCTCTTTAGCATTTATTTTGCAAGATATTATGAATAGTGATCTTTTGAACTTTCATACTTTAAGTTAATATTTATTTGTTCAAGATCCAAACTATTCAATGATTCTTTCTCGTAGAATCTTTTTATTATATATAAAATTCTTGCAATAAGCACATCACTCATTGATGGCTATATATCCTTCTAGGGTATATATATATATATATCATTTTTACATGCAAATCTGCATGTTCCATGACAAGTACATGGATATATCATCATAAATAGTTTTTGAAATTCTTTTAAATTGCTTTACTTATGGTTAAACAAGCTCTTATTAAGTGTGAACATA
>OVBE01014060.1:1764-12287 GCA_900406425.1 Iberis pinnata | reverse complement strand
CAAGACTACGATTTGATCGATTAACTTTCCACTTCCGTAAGTCTCTTTTGTATCTCCATCAAAATTGCGACTACAACTCCATCGAATTCCAGCTTCGCCGAAGGTGAAGAAGTTTCGTTGATTACNGACTACAACTCCATCGAATTCCAGCTTCGCCGAAGGTGAAGAAGTTTCGTTGATTACGGGTTCGAAGAAAATAAAAAAATTGCAGAAGATTAGATGACACTATTTAAGAGTTATACAATAAAGTAGTAAGGGAAATCTTCTTTTTAGTAAAAATTTCGCTAAGTAAAAAGAAATTAAAAGGGAAACGTCAAAATAATAAGTAAGTTTTCGCGGGATCAAATACCGCTTCATAAAATCTCTTAATAGCACTAATTATGCGCTATTAAAAATGTTGGCAACCCTCGTGACGTCTACGATAGCACTCCAGTAATTCGTGCTATCGTGTAGTGCTATCAATACTACTTTTTCTTGTAGTGAGTTTTCATAAAGTAGTGAAATTATCAATTCTAACTGAATTTGTCAGTTCAAAAATAAATAAAATATAGTTAATGATAAAACAATGAAAAATAATATCCAGATAACATCGTGTTTGATTTAAAAAACTGATTGGCAAAACACTTTTACTGGACAATCAAGAAACAAACAGACCACCACAAAACTGTTCAAAGACGACATGAATCTCGTTACCATCTTCCATTAGTAACTGAAAATTAAATTGAAAACAAAACAATATTAGTTTTGGATATAATAGATTTAAACAAATTTTTAAATACAAAAGCAAGTGAACTAACTAAGTGAGGAGTTTCCGTAGGGCTGATTCGCTTTCACCATAGAGGAATCGAGCCATGTCATAATCAACATTTTCTTCTTTACAATACGTATCTATAAATGTTTCAGACATGTATGAACACTCATCACGAAATTACATTGGTTTCCCTATTTCACATAATTTAAACACATCACAACAGATTTCGACTTAAGAATATTTAGTGCTCGTAACTACATGGAAAGTGAGATGTTTGATAGTTTAGAACAAAAGTTTTTTTTAGAACAATTACAAGTTAAGTTTAATTTACAGCATAACAAATAAAAACAAGATAAATGAACAAGCACTATATACCATCCCCCAACCATTTATGAGCTTATGAGTTCCTCATTTCGAAGTCCTTCATGTGGTACTCAACTAACACTAACTACCAATGGATACTTTTTTAGTAACAGCTAAGGCAATGGGAAAATAGTTGTTGGCTGCATCTACTCCTGAGAGAAAAATCTATATGTTTTCCACACTGTGATCCAGAAGAACTCAGATAAGAGTTATCTGGTGCCCCTTTGGTGGTTGCATATGATAAGAAGGAGGGAAGCGGATTAAAGTTGTACTAAATGGACCTTGAATCTGTAGCTACTATTTGGAGCAACATACATATCCATTATAATCAATGATGAAAAAAATTGATTCTTTCCACAATCTAATTGAAGCGGCTGTGGAAAATAACAAGAAGAAGCAACTAGAACAAATTGTAGGCAATATAACATAACATAGAACTGAAATTACCACTTTAATTTACCCTCAACTGAAATTACCACTTGGTATTTTCATAGGATAAAAAACCAATATTACAATTAACATTTGGAGATTTGGTGCCTCTTTGGTGGTTGCATATAATAAGCATAAGGGAAACGGATTGCATGCGTAATGCTCGTGAGTTAGACTCTTAATGAGTTACTTAGAGTACGTTGTATATTAATTTTCAACATACATCTCAATTAAATTATTAGTTCTCATTCAATAAAGTGGATATATACATTTTATTAATATTCCCTTGGGATTGAAAAGAGGATCTTTAGTAACACATTTATAATTCACATTCAATTTCCGGGTTTTAGAACGTGTTTAGGGTTAATGATTTGTGGTTCAGGATTTACTAAAAATATATAAAAAAGAAGTTACCTAAACCCTAAACCCTATACTATTTCAGTAGTTTTCTCATATAAAAAGTGAGTTAGACTCTTAATGAGATATTTAGAGTACATCGTATATGATTTAATTTATATGAGTTAGAATCTCATTCCTAAATCTACATGTTATGTTTAGAGTAATTGTAAGACAACATACATCTCAATAGCCTTATCAATTCTCATTTACTAAAGTGGTGATACATACATTTTATTAATATTCAGTTAGGATTGAAAAGATTATCTTTATTAACACATTTCCCTTTATATTATTAACATTAAACCCTAAACCTTATACTATTCCAGTAATTTTCTCATATAACAAATTGAGTTAGACTCTTTATGAGTTATTTTGTGTACATTATATATGATTTACTTTATATTACTTAGACTCTCGTTCCTAACTTTACATATTAGGTTTAAAGTAATCGTAAGACAACATACATCTTAATAGCATTATCAATTCTTATTTACTAAAGTGGATATATACATTTGATTAATATTCACTTAGAATTGAAAAGATGATTTTTATTAACACAGTTTATATTATAAATATTAAAGCCTAAACCATATTCCAGTAATTTATTAACACAATTTATACTATTCCAGTAATTTTCTCATATAAAAAAATTAATTAGACTCTTAATGTGTTATTTAGAGTACATTGTATATGATTTAGTTTATATGAGTTATAATCTCAATCTTAAAACTACATGTTAGGTTTAAAGTAAATGTAAGACAACATACATCTCAATAGCATTATCGATCCTCATTTACTAAAGTGGATACATATATTTGATAAATATTCACTTAGGATCGAAAAGACGATCTTTATTAACACATTTCCCTTTATATTATTAATAATAAACCCTAAACCCTATACTATTCCAGTAATTTTCTCATATAAAAACTTGAGTTAGACTCTTGATGAGTTATTTAGAGTACATTATATATGATTTACTTTATATGAGTTATAATCTCATTCGATAAAGAGTATTCTAGGTCTGGTTGAATTATATGGCTACTTAACATTTGAAAGTCTGGATGGGTTATATGGCTACCGAACGGCTGGCTTAGCTTAACAATACAGTTGAGTTATATAAAAATTTGATAAGTATGGCTGAGTTAAAAGACAAAGACTTGTGACTCTTCATCTCCGCCTCTCTTCATCTTTGTGTATCTTCATCTTCGTTTCTTCTCATTCGAGATCTTTAGGTTTTAATATATACACATTCTCTTCGTATGTCCATTAATCCATTTTACTGATCATGAAAAAATGAGGTTAAACCCACAAATTCTCGATTTCCTGCTGGAAGTCCTTGAAAACATTCTTCTCAAGGTCGCAAGTTTTTCATACAGAGATATTTTCACATGGAACAGCGTTTATGTGGCTATGCGCGATGCGGTTCAAAGAGAGATATTCTACCAGAGCGTCGGTATTTTCACAATGCAAGGAGATTGGTGCTGGTGTGAATTATAATCGTTTGTGTCTCCACAATAAAAACACTTCCGCTATCTTCATTGTCGGGGCTAGGAAGTTTTTCCGGACCAACAAAATGGAATGAAGACTCTTAAAGATTAGGCTCGCCGCTGAGAAGGGGTATGATTTGGCTCTCTACTGAAAGTGCAAAGGAGTGAAGAGTCTTTTCAAAGCATTGGAGACGTTGGATGGGAAAAAGTAAACTCAGAAGAGTATTGAGCAAGAAATAAAGAGATAGAAGAAAAAGGAAAAAGGAGAAAGGAAACATGATTTAAAAGGAAAAAGGATTAAGGAACAATACGATTTTGTCATGGAGAGAAGTGCTATGTATAAGGGTTAATATATATATATATATATATATATGAGGCAAGAGGGATAATGGAGTTAGTTCTCTTGGCTGGATATTTAAGTGTGAGAATAGTGTATCAGAAAGAGAAATTGAGAGAAAAAAGATTCAATGTAAAAAAATAAAAGTCGTATTGTGTTTTTGTCTCAATAAAGAGAAAAGGTTTAAGAGTTCTTTTCTGCTATGGAGCCGAGTATACTCTTTCAATTGGTATCAGAGCGAGAATATTACAAGAAACCAAGGTTTCTAGCTAAACAGGTAAAGATCATGAAGAATGGACAACTTACAACAATCTACTACACGAAGTGTCTTTTTGGATCCAGATAACTTCGGTTGATGGAAGGTCTATATTCGTGCGCACATCACGGGTAGTGATCAAGATTCTTGGAAAATTTTCGAAGAAGGATGGTCACATCCACAAATTAAGAATGAAGATGGTGTACTCGTTGCAAAAACAAAAGCCGAGTGGACCGTGGTTGAGAAATCCAGGTCTAAATATAATCCAAGAGCAGTAACAGCGATGTGGATATCTCTGACTAAAGATCAGTTTAAGAGGGTTCAAGGGTGAACAATTGCAAAGGATGCTTGGGATACACTACAACCAACATATGAAGGAACCAGTGATGTTCATAGGTGATACGCTCCTGAATGTTGCATCACGTGGGCCTGGTTAGCTAGCTTACTTGCCTTTGATCTCGTGATCCTTCCTTCAGGTTCAAGCTGCTCCGGTTCAAGCTCTGGTTCAGGTTCTGGTTCATCCATGCTCACATCAATAGGACCAGAATTGACATGATTTCATATGAATTTGAGAATCTAAAAATGGGAGATGATGAGATTGTGGAAGAATTCAGTGGGAAAATCTCGTCTATTTCCAATGCAGCAGAAGTACTTGGAAAGCACTATAAAGAAAAGAAATTGGTTAAAAAATTCCTAAGGAGTCTACCTGATAAGTTCAACTCTATGAAATCAGCCATTCAGGTTGAGGTAAACTCAGATGACATGAAATTCAATCAAGTTCCAGGGATGATGCAGGCACATGGGCTTGACCTTTCCAAGAAAATGGTTAAAGGGAAAGGGATTGCATTAACAGCAAAGGAAAAGGCAGAACCTGAGACGAATCTTGAAGAAACCATTGGGCTAATAGTAAGGAAATACTTCGAGAAGTATGCTGGAACACCAAGACGCGATAACAATTCTGCTGGTAAAACTGATTACAGATAAAAAAATGATAAAAACACTCAAACGATCAGAAGCACAATGTCATGAGTGTCAAGGATTTGGTCACTACAAATTTGATTGTCCTAATATCATGAGGAAAGATTCACTTAAGTCTTATGAGTGCAAAAGCTTAGTATACACAAAAGTTGAGTGTGTGAATTCCAAGAGCATGAAAGAAAAGTCTTTGGTTAGCTGGGAAGGTGATGATACATCTTAATCAGATTAAGAGGAAGAGATACTCAGCCTGGTTGCGTATGTGTGAATAATTAAAGAAAGTTCAGAAAGTGAATCTGATGATGAAGAGGAAGCAACAAAGTAGCCACTACTTGAGGACAACAGGTTCCTGTGTGAAACTCTAATCAAGGTCAGAAATCAGAACTTGGAACTAAACTGTGATAATCAGAAACTTCAAGAAAATTTGAGAATCCTTCAAGCAGCCCTAGAAAAAGAAGAAAAGAAGAACTTACTACTAGAATCTCGGCTTTGTGAACAACTAAGGAACATTAAGATGTTAACCAAGGGCACAAAAGATCTTTTTAAAGTGCTGGAAATGGGCAGAGATAGTGACATAAGTTATGGATTAGGCTATCAAGGACACACTCAGGGGTCTACTACTTTTGTTAAATCTTCGGTTACTCATGCATCTGAACTTGTGAAGTCACACCAACCTTATAAAAGGACAAATCAAGAAAAGATAACACAACCAGAACTGGCTGGCAGGGAATCAAGGGTATTATCAGATAAGACAGATAGAGATCAATTGTGTTTCTACTATACAAAGCCAGGACATTACAAGGCTCAATGTTATCGCTGGCATGCCAGACTGTATCAAATCAGACGACGCAAAGACTACTACCCTGATAAGGCATGTGACAATAGAGCTTGGGTTAGAAAGGATCTCTTGTACTGTTTCTCAGCAAGGACATAAGAATTTTCAAAAGCTGAAGCTGATGACAAAACAGTAGAGTTAACCTGATTGAGTGCTCAAACAGATATGGTCCTTGTGTCAGAAAACGAAAGACAATCAGAAGTAGCTATGAAAGGTTCTGACATAACTGAATGGTATTTTGACAGCGGGTATTCCAGGCATATGACAGGTACTGAAGAAGAGTTGTCTAACTATGAGGCAATCAACACTGGTAAGGTAACTTTTGTAGGATGAGCCAAAGGCAAGATCAAGGGAAAAGGTGAAACCAGCGGGTTGGTAAACCAACACTTCAAAATGCGTACTTTGTTGAAGGTATGACTGCTAATCTGATTAGCATAAGTCAACTGTGTGATGAAGGATTGGCTATTACCTTCACGAAAACAGACTTTCAAGCAGTAGATGAAGTCGGTCGAGTTGTGTTGAGAGAAATCAGGGCAGGCAATAACTGCTATATGTGGCGACAACATGACACATGCTTCACATCCATGGCAACGAGCCAACTGGAGTTGTGGCACAGGAAACTTGGACATATAAATGTCAGAACACTCAGAAACCTTGCCAGCCAAGAGCTTGTCAGAGGGATTCCCAAGTTAAAAGCTGATGAAATGTTTGTATATGGACCATGCGCAAAGGATAAACAGGTCAAGGTTCATCACAAGGTGACACAAGACATACTATCAAAGAAAGCCTTAGACTTTTTGCACATGGATCTCATGGGACCAATGAAAGTCTATTTGGGAAGAAATACATTCTAGTAATTGTGGATGATTTTACAAGATTCACATGGGTGACGTTTTTGCGTGAAAAATCGGAGGTTGTAGACAGCTTCAAGATCTTGGTGTTACAACTCAAGAACGAGAAATGGGAAATTAAGTCTATTCAAAGTGACCATGGAGGAGAGTTTCGTAATGAAATATCTGATAGGTTGTGTGAAACACAAGGAATACATCATCGGTACTCAGCACCAAGAACACCATAACAGAATGGAGTGGTTGAGAGAAAGAATCGGACACTACAGGAAACGACACGTGCAATGTTGCATGCAAATCAAGTTGCCAAACATTTATGGGATGAAGCTGTTAGCACTACTTATTACATCATAAACATGGTGTATGTCAGGAAATGAACCTCCATGACCCCATACGAAATGTGGAAAGGAAAAACTCCAAGTGTAAGCTATTTCCATGTGTTTGGTTGTGTATATTACATTCTGAACGGAAAAGACCAACTCATGAAGTTTGATGCAAAGAGTGATGAAGGAATTTTTCTCGGTTACTCAACCACTAGCAATGCATATCGAGTCTTCAATAAAAGGACCAAGACAGTGATGGAGACAATGAATGTTGTGTTTGACGATGCAGGATATCAACCTAAAGGGTTGATTCTCAACCCTGTCCAGATGTCTGATGATCAACCAGTGGAGAATCAGAAGAATACATGTGTGGCTGATGAATCTGAATCAGACACGGACACAGAGACTCAGAAACGTGATCACAAGAATCACTCAAGAAAGGATATAATTGGTGATTTGTACGGAAACAGGGTTACAAGGAAGAAGATGATAAATTTCAAAGAGATTATTTAGTTTGCCTGTTTTGTGTTGATGGTTCAGCTAAAAAACCATCAAGAAGTCCTACGTGAATAATATTGGATAGTATCTATGCAGGAGGAGCTAGAATAGTTTGATCGCAACAAAGTCTGGAGCTTAACTTCCCGACCCAAAGGAGTGAACGTTGTTGGCACAAAATGGGTTTTCAAAAATAAAATTGATGAGACTGGTAATGTTGTGAGGAACAAGGCACGTCTAGTTGCGTAAGGATACTCAAAAGTTGAAGGAGTTGATTTTGATGAGACGTTTTGACTTGTGGCACATCTGAAATCAATTAGGTTGCTGCTAGGCATGTCGTGTCATCTTAAGTTCAAGCTGTACCAAATGGATGTCAAGAGTGCCTTCTTAAATGGAGTGCTTCAGAGAGGAAGTATATGTGGAACAGCCAAAAGGATTTGGACATCCAGATTATCTGAATCATGTGTTCAAGTTAAGAAAAGCACTCTACGGTTGAAAACAGGCACCTAGGGTATGGTATGAAAGGTTAACTGTCTGTCTGGTTGAGCAGGGATACACAAGGGGAAGTGTGGATAAAACATTGTTCATATATTCAAAGAATGGAGATTTGATGGTTGTACAAATCTATGTTGATGACCTCATGTTTGGAGCAACAAACAAAGCACTAGTTGACAAATTCTTCCAACACATAACTCAAGAGTTTGAGATGAGTATGGTTGGTTAGTTGACTTACCTTCTTGGGCTACAGGTTAAACAGACACTACAAAAAAAAGTAGTATTGATAGCACTCCACGATAGCACGAATTACTGGAGTGCTATGATAGACGTCGTGAGGGTTGCCAACATTTTTCATAGCGCATAATTAGTGCTTTTAAGAGATTTATGAAGCGATATATGATCCTGCAAAAACTTACTTATTATTTTGACGTTTCCCTTTTAATTTCTTTTTTACTTAGAGAAATTTTTACTAAAAAGAAGATTTTCTTTGCTACTTTATTTTATAACTCTTAAATAGTGTCATCTAATCTTCTGCAGTTTTTTTATTTTCTTCGAAACCTGTAACCAACGAAACTTCTTCACCTTTGGCGAAGCTAGAATTGGAATCGATGGAGCTGTAGTCGCGATTTCGATGGAGATACAAAAGAGACTTACAGAAGTGGAAAGTTAATCGATCAAATCGTAGTCTTGAGAATCAGAGGTCAGAAAATGTTGGAGAAGGCCTGGGTCCATCTTCACAGGTATGAACAAATTAAAATTAGTTGGTGTTTAATTTATAGTAAAACACCTTTTTCCTTTTTTCCCATATAGAGTTGATCCTGCCTACAAGAGAGGTGCTTGGAAGTTTGTCAATTGTGTTGCTGCATTGTTTGGTGACATAGATGTCATAGTTTGCCCCTGCATTGACTGTCGCAATGTCGATCGCCACTAAAGCAGTGAAGTTGTGTCTCATCTTGTAACTAGGGGAATGGATGAAAGTTAAAAATTGCAAAAAAATTTGTACTATCATGGAGAAACATATAATGAGGCTGAAGTGCTAAGCAAAGACAACAACTATAATCATGAAATTATTGGGTTCTATAAAGCAACTGTGAGGTTTGATGAAGAATTAGCTAATAACAATGACATAGGTGAGACGGCAGAGACAGAAGATAATAAAGAAGACGAGTTCCTAGCAAAGTTAGCGGATGCTGAAACACCTTTGTATCCAACTTGCACAAACCATAGTAAACTATCTGCCCTTATCTCGTTGTTTAGACTGAAGACACATAATGGATGGTTTGATAAGAGCTTCGATGACCTGCTGAATACATTGCCTGATATGTTAACGGAAGATAATGTCCATTACACATCACTATATGATGTGAAAAAGTTTCTGAAAACGTTTGACATGGGATATCAGAAGTTTCATGCATGCATAAATGATTGTTGTTTATTCAGAAATCAGTACAAGAAGCTTGACAATTTTCCAAAATTTAAGTCTTCTAGATGGAAGATTAATAAGCATACTGGTGAGATTAAGAAGACAGTTCCACAAAAAGTGTTGAGGTATTTTCCCAATATCCCAAGGCTAAAACGAATGTTTAGGTGTGAAGAGATGGTAGAGAATATAAGATGACATTTTAATAATAAAAGCACAGATGGAATGCTTCGTCACCCCATTGATTCTGTCATATGGGGTCAGATGAATGACAAATACCCATCATTTGAAACTGAAGAAAGGAACATACGTCTAGGACTTTCAACAAATGGTTTTAATCCTTTTAACATAAACTCAACTAATTACAGTTGTTGGCCTGTGCTGTTGGTTAACTACAACCTCCCTCCAAATTTGTGTATGAAGAAGGACAATATAATGCTCACACTGCTTATTCCTGGACCAATGCAACCTGGTAATACCATTGATGTTTATCTAGAACCACTTATAGATGATTTAGTCCACCTATGGGATAAGAGAGAATTGACTTATAATGCATACACCAGAACAACATTCACTCTTAAGCGCATGCTTCTTTGGACTATTAATGATTTCCCAGCATATGGAAATATGGCAACCTGGTCATAGAAAGGGTTTACCACCAACACATAGTTATCGGACTAGGAAGGCATGTTTTTTTGTAATTTAAAAAAATATGTCAGGAAGAGAAGACGAGATGATTGTGCTAGATCAGAATCTGAATCAAAGAATGAATCTAGCGAGTCTGATGAAGAAAAGGAACAGTTAGATGAGGAGAAATTATCAAGATGGAAGAAGTTTTCAATATTTTTTAGACTTCCTTTTGGAAAGAAATCCCAATACGACATAATTTAGATGTAATGCATATTGAGAAAAATGTTGCTTCGAGTATTGTTGGGACAATATTGCGCTGTGGGAAATCAAAAGATGGTCTTAATGCCCGCAAAGATATGCAAATGCTAGGTATTAGGAAAGATTTACACCCTAAGACTGAAGGAAAAAGAACCTACCGGCCACCAACACCTTGGTCTTTGTCTAAAGCAGAAAATAAAATATTTTGCAAAAGGC
>OVBE01014058.1:0-12287 GCA_900406425.1 Iberis pinnata | reverse complement strand
AAAGAAAAAACAGAGAGTTTGTGGTGAGAGAGAGAAATTCAGAGCGTTGGGTTTTCTTTGGTGAGTGAAACACGAGAGTGTGTTACACACCTGTTGGTGTGTGTGTGAGACAGGATAGATTAGGAACTGGTCAGTGTCGAGTCAAGAGTTCTTGTCGTCGAATAAATCTGATTAAACAGATCTGTAAGATTGTTTAAGTGGTTCTTAATAAAGTGGTTGGGTTGAGGACGTAGGCATATTGCCGAACCTTGTTAAATCTCGTGTGTGCTCATATATTCTTATTCTTTCAATTGTCTCTGTGATTTTAGAACTTTCATGAACATTGTCAATAACTAATGTCGAGAAGAAAGCAGCGGAACCAAATAAAAATTGGAAACGAGCATGCAAGTAACGTGTAGCGACAGAGTTAGTTGTCCAAATGAATTGAGAGAAAGGTTGATCACTTAAAGAATTAGATCTACTCTTAAAAGCTTACGTGTCATAAAATTGTTGGTCCACGTTCTCCAATAGAAAACCAAAGACTCCAAGTTCTCCCAACTCTCTAATATTTTGATAGAAGATTGCACTATTGACGTGCTTTCACCACTTCCACCTCTCCTTTTAATAATGCTTTTTTTTTTTGTTGGGTAGTAAAACTTGTAATTTTCTCAACGTGATCCTCGAGGAAATGCAAATTTAAATATTTTTAAAATTTTAGTTCTTAATTATTCCTTGATATAATTTTGACCAAAAAAAAAAAAAAAAGTCCATCAAAAATATTTTTCAAAACTGGTAAGTTACTAATTCATAAGTTGACAAAAAATAGTTACAAATTGAAGATTTTCAAATACTTTTGCTAATAACGTATGTATTTTACTTATTAATTAAGAAAACGTCGCTTTTTGAGAAAAATATCCGCCGCAACTAGAAATCGTATTTAAAAGATAGATATATATGTTGTAACATATATATATTTTAATTTGTTTGCTTCTGGGAGATCTCTGCCCTTCCGTGAACGTGAAGTATTATATTAACCGTCCACCACTTGTTGGATATCCTTTTTATTAAAGTCCAAACTATAAGATATAATTTTTTTAGGTAAAGGACCCATATACCATTAACAGTTTACAGATCGGTGAATCCACTTGGAAAACAACTGGACATTGCAAATGCAACATGTCTTTCATCGGTACTAAACTTTAATATTCTTTTTCTAATCCAAATTGACTTTACATATGTAACGTTAATATACTTTCTCGGAAAAAGAAAGAGATAAAAAAAAAAAATAAGAAAGGCTAAGTAAGCAAAAACTGTTTGACATTAGGTTTTAAAGACTTTTTTAAAATATATTAATCATAATTGAAAGGGAAAGTTAATCAGTTATTGAGTTAAGTCTAAATCGTCTTTTTGGGTTAAAACTTAAGAAGCATGCCAAAGAGCAAAACACAATAGAGACATAAACCCCTGTTAATGTTGATAAGTGTCGTGGGAGAAGAAGACAAGAAATAAGCACAAAAAACTCGAAATTAAGGTGGCCGACAAAACAACATGGTTATCTTATTGCAACTACGAAGGTACTTCTAACAACTTTATTTTTTTGTATAGGAGTGATTTAAGATCATGAATCATGCACACTGATCACGAAGATAACGATCCAAATGATATTAAAAGTTGTTGCAATACAAATCGAGCAATATCTGGACGGTCCATGCATCAGAAGGGACTAAGTAGTGTAGTTGAGGCGTTATGGACTGTGACTCTCAAAATATTATGAGTTTAAAAGTTGAAACTTTTGAATATTGTATTTGAAATTAGAGATGTCACTAATGAGAATTTATCAACAAAAATTACTAAATTTTAAAAAATTTAATAGGACCGTCCTTGATTATCCTTGTTTTATTTGTTGGGCCAATGTATGACACCCACTATGAGGCCCAACAAGAATGTCTAAGGCTCAAATGAATGACCCAAGTCCGACAAACAGGTTCTGGCCCGGTGAAAGACACGTGGACTCCGTCACTGTTCATGATGTGACGGTATCAAGCCAGAGAAGGAGCAGTATAAATAAGATGTTAGATGAACTGAAGAGAGGGTCGGACAAAAAGACAAGAGGAGTAGAGGGAAAGAGAGAGATCGCCAGTATGGAGTGAAAGTACGATCGTAAGACAATATCTAAGTATCCCGACTATCAAACCAGTGGAGAGAGGAGCTCCTTAGTCATCTCGACTAATTGGTGACCTCGTCTATCGAGGCCGTCACAATCTCGCAAGGAGATAGGACCTCGTCTATCAAAAATACAAAGTGACTTCGAATATAGAAGACCCTTGTCAACAAATATTCATAGCCGAAGTAAAAAAGAGTCAATATCAAAAGCTATAGTCAAATAGCCTCGTCTAAACTATATTTTATATTTTCAGGAATATTAAATTACGTGTTGTCTGATCCTTTGAATATATTTGACTGAGTCAACAGGTTGCAAGGACAAGTCAAACAATATTTTGGATATGTCTCTTGTTCCACCTTTNATTTTGGATATGTCTCTTGTTCCCCCTTTTCTCTTACTAGAATCGTCTTTGATCATCTTTGTTTTTTTTTTTTTTTTTGGTCAAATCCATCCATTAATAATCTTAAAATTTTTACATAATATTGAGAATAAGACTAAACAAAACATGAACTGATAAAATGTCTGCTTAAAAGCAAGACTTGATACAAACATAAAAGAGAAACTTTCAAGTTTAGCACACATGCTACAAATATCAAAATCAATTCTAAAACCATATCATGGTAAGTTGAATTCGCTTCTTTTGTCTAGAGCATAAGGCATAGCCAAAACCGCACTAGTAATTGTTACTGTCGGAAAAGCTAATATCACATCCCCACGATCTTAATCCGGACGAAGACAAATCTTCATAGCAGTATGAAACTCTCCAGTGACTGCTGATCTTTCATCATCTACAAAACAGTAGACATGAGATCTAAAACTAGGAACTAAGCCCTTAGAGTTAGTAATAACTAGAATTAAACTAGCAACAACCTCAATACAAAGTAAGAAAAACCTGCACAAAGCAGTAGACAATCTGCACAAAGCAGCAAAAGATATGCACAAAGTAGTAAGTAAAAACCAAAGGTTGTGGCAACATAAACATACCAAATTAAACCTGGAAAAAATGCAGGGACAAGGCTGAAACCATCTTACCAAAGGCAAGAATACTGCATTTCGCAATAAAAACCGACTGACCAACAACCAAGAACTAGATCTAGATGAAAAGCTACACCAAAACTTAAGATATCTCAAAGACAGAGAAACTATACAAAGAACATGAGAAACCAGGCTTACGGAAGAGAGAAACTTTGCTGCAACAGAGAAGGACACCACTAACACCTAAAAAATCCCTCGTCAAAGGAGCTCCACCACTCCGTCTCAGGCGAAGTCTGGAACCAAGTGATACCACACCCACTCACTACAAAAAAGATTTAATAATCCGACCATCATTTTGGTCGGAAAATGGTCGGAAATTCATATTTTCGACCATTTTCCGACCAAAGTGGTTTAGTCGGAATTTTTTGTCGTAATTTATTTTGTTGGAAATTTGGTCGGAAAAAATAGTCGAAAATCGGTCTGAAAAAAGATAGTCGGAAATTGGTCGGAAATTTTTTTTGACTAATTTCCGACTATATTTTCTGAATTGGTCAGAAATTGGTCGGAAAATTTTTTTGACCAATTTCTGTCTAATTTTAAAAAAAAATCAGAATAATTTTTATAAAATAATAATATTTTAAAATCAAATTTTCAAAATATATGTATAATTTTATGATCTAGTTACATAATCTAATTCTAAATTTCTAAAATGTAAATATATAACCTATAATCTAATTTCATAACCTAGATATTTTAATTACATAAACCTACATAATCTAATAACATAAACCTATATATTGTTATTTGAAACATAAAGAAAAATTTGAAAGGATTTAGAAAAAGTTTTGTGGTGTAATGAAGAAGTGAAACTCAATTTATATAGAAGAAATAGTCCGACTAAATTCCGACCCAACCAAAAAAATTGGTCGAAAATTAGTCGGAACTTGTATTACATTTTCCGAATAATTTTCGACCAATTTCTAGTTTGGTCAGAAATTACTCGTAAAATTTAGAAAATTTGTGACAAATTGCCGACTAATCTTTGGGTTAGTCGGAATTTGGTCGGACTTTTTTATTTTTTTAACGAAAAAATTAAAAACTTCCGACCAAATTCCGACCAATTCTTGGATTAGTCAGAATTTGGTCGGAATTTTTTGATAATTTTTTACAATTTTTATAATTTTTAAAAAATGTTTTTATCATAAATAGGGGAAATTAGAAAAAAAAAAATAGAGAAAATTTTTTTAAAAATTCCCTCTAAATTCCTACCAAATCTTGGATTAGTCAGAATTTGGTCGATTTTTGAAATTCTTTTTACAATTTTAAAATTTTTTTTATTAAAAAACCAGAAAAATCAGAAAAAAAATAGATAAAAATAAAAAAATTCCGACCAATTCTTGATTATTCTGAATTTGGTCTGAACTTTTTTGAAAATATTTTACATTTTTTTATTTTTTAATATTTTTTAGTAATAAATAGGAAAAATTAAGAAAAAATAGATAAAAAGGTATACAAATTCTGACTAATTTTTGGATTTTGGTCGGAATTTTTATTAAAAATTTTAATTTTTTAAAGAAAATTTGAAATAGACAGATTGGGAAAAAAAAATACAAAAAAATTCGACCAGATTCCGACTAATCCAATAATTGGTCGGAATTTGGTCAGAATTTTTTTAATTTTTTTTTAAATTAGATTTTTTAACAACGAAAAATATAACTAAAAAAAAATTCCGACTAATTCTTGGATTAGTCAGAAATTAGTAGGAAAATTTCCGACTACCACAAAAAACACGACTCTCTCTCTCTCTTACCTTTACCGGATTTACTTGTAGCATGGCTAAAAATATCTTGTAAATTACTTTTATCTCTTAATATCATTTTAATATTCCATCAAAAAAAAATTCTGACTAATATAATTTATCGAAAAATTTCGACCACATTTATAGTCGGAAATGATGTTCATAAATGTATATCATTTTTTGTAGTGACTTTCAAAATCGCCAGATCTTGAGAGAAGAACACTGTCCAAGCACTGCCGCGATGCGAGGATATAACACCACCGCGAGTAGGAGCACTAGACGAGAGAAGAACAACATCCATCTTCACCGACAATGAACGAGTGAAACTCGGAACAAAGAAGACTATAAAAGAAAGGAGAAAAGAGAGACAAAAAGCCATACTGACGCCGGCGGCGGCAGGAAGTGAAAACAAGGTCTCCTCGATTTTTGGATCAGAGAGAAAATTATGCGGCCAGGGTTAAGGAACAAATCTAAACGATCATCCTTGTTATATCCTTTGTTCATAGTGCTAATGCATCTTGTGATATTCTTCTTTTTCTTTTGAACTCAGCTACTTGGTTACTGTGAGAGCAAGATTTCCCTCACACCCGATTTGATTAAAATGTATGAACAAAAGTGTAATCTTATTCAAACTATCAAGTGTTTACAATATTCTCTCAACAATACACTAAGTTTTACAAAGGATCTTCGGTCCCGTCTCCGGGCCACTACCTAGACTACTTATAGGGTTCTCTTTTCGGCTCGCCCTAATATCCCTTGCACTCAATGTGTCTTCAATGCTCTGGATTCGCGGTTACACTCCTTTGAACTTCTCGTAACCGCCGGCTCCATCGTTTCCGTGAGTCGTTGCGATATGGGCTTCTTGGCGAGTTGAGGCAGCCCACTCGATGCTTTGCCCGCGGTGGGCTTCACCGGTCCATTACTCGCTTCTCATGTTCACGGGCCTCGTGTTACTTGTTGTATCCCATATTCAAGTGTTTCATCAGGATTCTCCAACAGAGCTCTTCGCGCGCCGAGCTCTCTCTGCTCTCCGCGCGCTGAGCTCTCTTCCTGCTCTCCGCGCGCTGAGCTCTCTCTGCTCTCTACGCGCTGAATTCTCTTCCTGCTCTCCGCGCGCTGAGTTCTCTTCCTGCTCTCTGCGCGCTGAGCTCTCTTCCTGCTCTCTGGCGCTTAGCTCTCTTCCTGCTCTCCGCGCGCTGAGCTCTCTTCCTGCTCTCCGCGCGCTGAGCTCTCTCCCTGCTCTCCGCGCGCTGAGCTATCTCCCAACGCAGCTAGGTTCAAGGTGGGCTATTCTAGCCCATTCATATCTTCCACTCACCTCTAGCCGACCCGAACCCACTAATTGGCCCAAGTCGATTAGTACGCCCACAGTTACCATATCATCATTTGTCTTATTTTGCATTGTCTTCTTTTTTTATTTCCTACAACATATTATTTTTGTTACTATTCAATTAATCATATACTGTTTAGTCTGCTGTTTTCTGGATAAACCTCATATAAATTGCTTCATCTCACCATTTTTTTCTTCTACCTTGCTTAATCTGTTGTTATCATTTAGACCATTAATCAAAAGATATCAACATTCCAAATCACAAAAACATCATATATATAATTTTGTAAACAGCCATCTGATCAATTAAATCATGAAAACACCACATTACTTTTTATTTTGCGGAAACATTTATTCAATAAAAGACTTAGATCAGTTATCCTTTATCACTAAATATCTAAATCTTTGACAAAATCAGGCTAATTTTAAATGTTAACTGATCTTTCGTTACAAAATTTCTTAGAAAATAATATTTGATTAAGATATTAAACTAATGGTTAGAATCAAATAACTGGAATGAATTGTTCGCACGTATCTACGATTTGCTTCCAAATTCGAATTCATTAGTTATTGGATTGCATAGCGAAACAGGCCACTAACCAAAAAAGGTAAATTATTTGCTGAAAAAGAGAGTAAATGGATATATTTGAATATAAGTTTATTCAATAAGAAAATTAGGGACCACACTCAAATTAGTAAATGCCAACGAATGACCAGTTGTACGACACGAACTCTGTCTTTGGTCGTGAATTTTTAATTACATGCGATGCGATGCGATGCGAGTGTGATTATATTATTGAAGTTTTCTATATAACTTATCATCGAAAATTTTGATTTGTTAAGAACTCTACTTCAACCACTTATTTCTTTCTTTTTTCCTTTCTTTTTGTCGAACCAACCACTTCTTTCTAAGAGTTATTCCTCTTAATAACAATTCTTTTTTTGTCTTCCATAGTAGTAATCAAAGGAAATAAAATATAAAATAAAATTAGAACATCTCTAAAGGTAATATCTCAAATTTGAGGTATCATATGTTTTGTTCCGAAGACAATACCTCAAATTTTGAAGTATCAAAAATATGTATTTTGCAATATTGCTCAAATATTTATTCACAATTACATAACAACCTATAATTTGTAAACAAATATAAATCATTCATTCAATTATTAAATATAATATTTATTAATAAAATGTTACATAATTTAAGAAAATATAGAAATAACATCTTAAATAAATTTAGTGACAAAAAAACATCTTAAATAAATTTTAAATATCATACTATTACTTAAAATTTAATCATCTTAAATAAAATTTAAATTTACGTGACCCGATGTTATAGTTTTATTTTGTTGTTATAATAATTGTGTGTTATGTAATTTTATTTTGTTTTATTGTTCTCTTATGTATTAAATTTTTCTTATGTTTTTTTTTGTATTGCTCTATTTTATTTTGTTGTATTGTTCTATTTTAATATTATAATTTTATCTTATATGTTTATAAACATAATATAAAAAATCTAATATACATTTAAAGTAAAACATAAAAAAATATTAGCACTACAATCATTAAAATAAAACTTGAAATTATTATTTAAAAGTATAAATATATATAGGGACTAAAATGCAAAAAAAAAATTGATACCTCAAATTTTGAGGATTTGAAGTATCGTTTGGAATGGATGATACATCAATTTGAGGATTTGAGGTATCGTTTGGAGATGCTCTGAAGTATTGTTTAGAATGGATGATACTTCAGATATGAGAATTTGAGGTATCATTTAGAGATGTTCTTGGTCAAATAACCCAATGTCAATCTTGATAATATAAAAATAATACTTAATGTCAATGTCAATGTCGTATGTCATGGTGTTACTTGTGTTATGCTTTCATTTTCATAAATTTGTTCTGGACAATAAAAGAATAGCTATAAACTTAATTAAAGCTATGTGGTGGATCTCCTATGTGATCAAGCAACAGAGGTGGACCTCCTATGTGGCAGCTGGATTCCCAGAATGGCTATCTCACATTTTCATAGCAGAAGAAACAGTTCCTCCAAGTTCTTAGCGCAGACTTAGAACTTGAATGAAATGCTATTTGTCTTGCATTTATTTTGTATCTGTTTTACTGGTTGGTAAACCATATGTATTGACATTTAAGAAGGAAAAAAAAAACCTAATTAAAGCTAAGTAAAGTGAACAACCATTAGGTTAATTAGTTACATTGAAGTGGTAGAAGACATTATGTACGTGGTGGGACTGAACTAATATATTGCCGGAGACTTCAATGAAAAAAGTTAAATAAAATTTAGAAGAAATAATAAATAGTTTTGAAGGAAAAAAGATAAACCGAACAACATGCCGTTTTGGGGTCCATTGGAGGAAAGAAGAAAAAAACAGCAACGTGTTTTCAGCCTGAAACACAAAAACATGTGTTTATCTTTCACGTGCAATCTTTTCGTTATATCTTTGACCATTGTCTTCTTCCTCTTTTCACAAACACAATCCTTTGTTTTTCTCCTTATCCTTTATCTACTTAATTTCTCCATGTCGGTATTCATTATCACCTCACAACTTTCTTTCTCTTATCATTTTACATTTATGCATAAATCTTTTTGAGTTTACTATATGATAATTTTATGTTATATTAGTTTGAAAGTTTGTTAATATAAAAATGTACAATGATACTATATGTGTATCTTACTAGCACACCTCTTCAAGATGGACGAAAGTAACTTAATCCAATATTGTTAGAGAAAGGAACAAACCTTGCTCAATATAGAAATGTTGTGAGAAAATCAGCTAGTTGGTCGAGAAAAGTTACATAGGACACCTAGTCTACGCCAATATGTATTATGCGCGAGTGGAAAATTATATTGGCGCATAAGTAGGTTACGCTCATGTTATCACAATATATGATAACCTTGGTAGATAGATTAATATGTAGCCAAATGAGAATTGATAAACAAGAATTTATTTCAGTCTTGTGTCTAGTCAAGTAATCCTAAATCATTCAAATGTCATTGTAATTCTAGGCGTCAGTCCAATCAGGAGCAATCATCTCAATAAGAATTATGAGAATTCCACTTAGACTAAGCAAACAGAGATTTTTGGTTTAAAACTAACATTCTAACATGCATCAAACGAATAAGTTAACAAAAGTCAAAGATAGAAAAAGTCAACACAATTAAGCAAAAGTCAACTAAAAATAAGATTCAGATAACAATTAAAGGTTAAGCAAATGGGTTAAGGTTATTGACTTAGGTGATCAAGTAGTGGTTTATGATGCTTAATTTTATCATAAATACTAATCATTGGTCTAAGATTCCCTTATTTAAACTAAGCCACGTCCATAATACTAATTCATCTCTTAATCATGCAATTAACACAATTCCTTAGCTCATTGCATAAAAAGCATTAAGGTCTAATCCATTCAACCACTAAATTAACTAACACAATCCATTGGTTATGTCTTATTTAGCATTCAAATAATACATTTGGGCATTTTCAAAAATTCTTTTCGGGTGATTTTGCATATGATCTAGAAATGAATAATCAAGCCAGAACTAGCATTAAGAACATTAAATGAATAAGATTCTAATAACCTAAGCCCTAAACATAAAACTTCAATATCTAATCACCATAATCTACCTAACCCACTAGACTACTCACTAATCATAGTGTAATCACAAAATTCAAGGATTGAAATGTGTCTAGTCATGATCTAAACAAGAATAAACAAGAAAATAAACAATAAACAAAGAAGAAACTAAGATTAAAGCAAGACTCCAGTCGTTTACACAAGAGTGGAAAGAAGAAGAAAAGTAGAATAAGAGTTAAACCCAAATTATGTCTAAATTGTTTATATATACTCTAAAAGTGGTGTTGGATTAACCCAAAATACATGGGTTAACCCAATTAAAATTAGGTGAAATGTCTCGTCAAAGCTCAAATGTTGACTTTTAAATGGGTCATATAACTGTATTGAGATGTTTGTGTTGGTGTCTTGGCCGATATGAACCCCCGTGTGGGGTTCTTGTTGTTGTAGCTTATGTATCTGTAGCGATCAGTTCTATCGGTGTCTTGGCCGATATGAACTCCCTGATACAAACCCCCCCCTTTGCTTCTTTTGCTCATTTTTTCTCCATTTGATCCATTTATTTGATTTCAATGCTCTTTCAACAGTTGAAATAATGAAATGCAATACAAATGCATACTCTACTAATCTAAAGCAACTTAAACTAACCTAAATGGAACAAAAAAAAAGGATTAAAATGCATCAAAAGAACAAGTTATCAAGAATAGACTTGATCCATGGAACTTCAGAGGCTGTAAAAGCAACAAATTTATATTCAACTTCCACTGAAGATCTATGATAAATACAGTTTTCTCGAACCTATGTCTAAGTAAATACCTTAAATCTACTCATGTCATTATAGCACTTAAGAATCAATCCAAATTCGGGAATTCAACAAATTAATCATATATGAATCATATCTAGTCTAAGCCATTAAGATTGATTTTGTTTTAAAAACTCAAACATGCATAAATTAAAAAGTCAACAAAAGTCAACAGAAATCAAAAGTCAACAGCAATAAATAAAAGTCAACAGAAAATTAAACTTGAATTTCAAAGATAAAATGGCTAAAAAAATGGCATAAGTTATTGATTTGATTGATTAAGTAACTTCTCATGATGTTCAATACTAACTATTAAGCTAACCCTTGATCTAAGATTCCATAAATAAACTAATTCATTCTCATGGCACTAATCCTTTCCCTAATCATGCAATTAAGACAATCTCTTGGATAATTACAAAATTATGAAAAATTAAACTCTAACCCATGGTTAACCACTAAACTAACTAACACAAATCTCTTTGGTTAGGCCTCATTTAGCATGCAGTGATTGGTTCAAGAATTTCATCGAACACCTTTTGGGCACAATCAACTTATGATCTAGATTCAATTAATCAAACTAAATCTAACATTAAGAACATAAACTACATGATGATTAATGAAAACTAAACCCTAAACATCATGATTCATTACTTAATCTACCTAACCATTTGCTTAAAAGGGAACTACTCACTATCCATTGGGTAAACACCAAATCCATGACTATAAATGTGTTTAGCCATAGATAGAAGAAGATTTTGAAGAAAAGATACAATTAAAAGCAACAAATCAAACTAAAATAAGCAAAAAATCCAAAAGTTTACAAAGTTCTTCTTAGGAAAATTAAGGAAAAAACATAAGATAACTAAAAATTAGGTAAAAGTGTTTAAATAGTATCATAAACAAGCATTGAGTTTAAACCAAAAAGGGTAAGTCCAAGGTTGACTTTTTCAGCTTGATACCGGTTTGGCCAAACCGGTATTGAATTTCTTCGTGTGTACCGGTTTGAGCAAACCGGTATACAATACCGATGCTTAGCCTCTGGTCATAAAAATCTGCTCGTACCGGTTTGTCAAAATCGGTACCTTAAACCGGTATGCCTCTTTATCGCCTGTACCGGTTTAGACAAACTGGTACCTTAAACCGATACAGCTCCACTCTTCATCTTTTTGCACCTTTTAAGCTCCTTCGATCTACGTTTTCGGTTCTTCCGCTTCTAACATCTGTAGAAATGCAAATGCAAATGCATGCTAAACTAACCTAAATGCATATGAATCTAGCTAGAATGAATGCAAAACAAGAGTGAAAACATGCTAAAAATATAGTATATCAATCTAGCAACAATCAATTGTTTCTTGGATGACCAGGATATTAAATATTTAGGAAAGTAGGCTTTTGTGGATGAATAGTAATACTTATCACCTACCTAATCGGCGTTTGAGTAGGCACAATGAATGAGTGAATTCTTTGTTGCAAATCAGAGTCTCTTGCTAAAACTACATAGATTACGTAGAGCATGTTTGGCTGCAATCCAATGATCATATGTTGGAGACTACATGAAGTGCGATAGTTACTGACCAAGAAAGTTATGTCTTGATGAGTGTTGAATCAAGACTTAAAATTAGGTTTAGGTCTTAGATTATGTGGGT
>OVBE01014057.1:0-12288 GCA_900406425.1 Iberis pinnata | reverse complement strand
CGAAATATTTATGGTTCTCTCTAGATGCACATGGAGAAGACCAAACATCGGAATGAAAAAGATCAAATTTTTTTTCATAAACCACATTTGATTTGGGAAAAACTGAATGACTATTTTTTCCAAGAATACACGCTTCGCAATCAAAAGATTTATCAAACTTAACATGTGGAAAGATAAAACTTAAGGCTTTAGAATTCGGATGGCCAAGTCTAGCATGCCATAAAACATTGTTTAAATTAGAAATAACAAATTGAAAAGCAATAGAAAATTTTTCAGATAAATCGGGGCCTGAGTTCAACTCTTTGAGAACATAAAGGTCTCCTTTGATTGCTCCCTTACCAATCATGACTTTGGAACTAATATCCTGAAACCAAACTTCATTAGGACTAAAAATAACCAAGCAATTTAAATCAGTAGCAATTCGTTTAACAGATACTAGCTTGGAGGTAAAATTTGGCATGAATAAAGCTTGAGATTCCCTACCAAACAGATTCAGATTACCTATTCCTTTAACCGGAACTTTACTACCGTTTGCTATGATTACATTCCCTAAAGCTGGGTTTATATTGCTAATCATATTTGCATTACTAATCCTATGATGACTTGCTCCAGAATCTATGATAATTGGTTTAACAATATTCTGAGCAATTTCAGCATATAAAGAGATACCCGAAGTCTTACCAGATCCTTTCAGAGCTTTGATGAGAGCATCGAGGTCTGACTTCTTCACATATTCATCCTGGAAGGGAACTATGGAGGTGCTGGCTTCCTCAACCCTATAGCTTGAACTGGTTCCCTTTGCCGCTTCTTCTTGAGAGTAGTTGGCTTTTGAATCCTTGAACTTGCTTGGTTTGAGATGTGGATGAAGAATCCAACACTTCTCCTTGATGTGACCCTTCTTCTTGCAGTGATCACACATAAGATTCTTCCTCTCTTCAGATGGCTTGTAACTCATCTTGTTCGCTAGTGCTAAATCTTTACCTTTTTCTTTCTTGCTAGAGAGTAGGCTTAAGGATCCATGCTCTTTTTGGAGCTTGTCTGATTTGAGGATATGTTGAATCACGTCCTTGTACGATGGGTTTAAGGTGAGAAGAAGACTAAAGGCTTGATCTTGCTCTCTCCTCTCTAAAATCTCAGATGGATCTGTGGTTACAGGTCTGAGCATCTCATACTCAACCCAAAGTGATTTGAATCTCCCTAACTATTCAGAGAAATCCATTTCTTCCTGTGCCAACTCGTTGATGGCTTTCTAAACTTCATACACCTGACTCATATTTGAGAGATTACGAACACTTTTTGTCGAGAATCCCATAGATCATTTACAGTGCTGCAATAGGAATATCCTTCAAGCAGTCGTGGATCTAGGGTTTGTTAGATGATGCTGAGGGCTTTGCTGTTCTCTTGGAACCACTTTTTCTTTTTAGCAGTGAGTTCTTTATCACCTTTGGCTTCGATTTCTTTAGTAGAATACTTCTGTGTAACCACATGATTCCATAAACCACAACCACGTAGATAAGTTTTGAGAGTTTGAGTCTATAAAAGATAGTTGACCCTTTGAGAGTTACGAGTTTCTGCCTTGAATCTGCCTTGTCCTCCATTGATAAACTTCGGATCAGGCAGTTTACACGATAAAATCAATTTAGGAGAAAAAGATTAGGATTCCAAACGACCCAAAATTCACTACAATTCTGGTCACTAAATCAGATCTCCACCGCTCAAATCCTATACAAAAACAGTCAGGAACACCTCTGAAAAATTTCAGCTCAAACGGAGATAAACTCACCGTTGGATTTCCCAAACACTCAAGACAACTCCTGCAGAAATCTGAACTCGCCACTGTAGCGAACAGCCACGCTAAAACTCGATTATCTCACAAACCAACCTTTGAAATCTAATCTGCACCGTTGAATATCAAGATCAATGAGTCACAAAGATTAGTTCAAATTTTCAGAAAGATCGGATCACGTTTGGGTGTCCAAACGTTCTCCAGAACAAAACGTGACAAAGCTGTTGGGCTTTCGGATCTAAGAAAGGAGAAAAAAAGGATTGTAAAAGAGATTAGGGTTTATGCGGAAACGAGATTAGGAGCTTATTGCTTTGATACCATAAAATATTATGAGAAGTATAAGAGAGATTATAAGAATAAAGAGAATGAAGAAGATGATTGTATTGAATTGAGAAACACAAAGGAGGCTACAAGTGTTTATATAGATTATTCACAAAGTGAATTAGGTTAAACTTGGGCCTTGGACTTTGGGCTTCTTTTCAACACGGACAAGAAAATGATAAGTTTGGGAGAGTTGATATACTATTTTTTAGCATCTTTTTAATCTTGTTTTGCATTCATTCTAGCTAGATTCATGTGCATTTAGGTTAGTTAGCATGCATTTGCATTTCATTTCTACAGGTGTCAGAAGTGGAAGAATTGGAAATGGGGATCGAAGAAGCTAAAAAGGTGCAAAAAGAAGAAAAACAGAGGTGTACCGGTTTAAGGTACTGATTTGTCTAAACCGGTACAGGCAAAACAGAGCATGCATCGGTTTAATGTACCGGTCAAGCCAGACCGGTACGATGAGAGAAAAATGGTCAGGGACTAGCAGCGGTATAGTGTACCGGTTTGCTCAAACCGGTACACACGAAGAAATTCAATATCGGTTTGGTGCATCGGTCAGCCCAAACCGATACGCGCTGGATAATTCAACCTTGGACTTACCCTTTTTGGTTTAAACCCAACTTTAATTTGGTTAACCCAAATGTTTGTGGGTTAACCCAATCCCTTTTTAAAACACTATTTAAACTCTTTTACCTAAATTTTAAATATCTTTTATGCTTTGTCTTTAATTTTTCCTAAGAACCACTTTGTAAAACTTTGATCTTTTGCTTATTTTGAGTTTAATTTGTTGCTTTTAATTGTTTCTTTTCTTCAAATCTTCTTTCTAAAAACACATTTCTATTCTTGGATTTTGTGTTTATCCAATGGATAGTGAGTAGTTCCCTTTTAAGCAAATGGTTAGGTAGATTAGGTTGATTAGGTAATGAATCATGATGTTTAGGACTTAGTTTCCATTAATCCTCAAGTAGATAATGGTCTTAATGCTAGATTAGCTTGATCAATTGAATCTAGATCATAGGTTGAGTTGTGTACGAAAGGTGTTTGATGAAATATCTGAACCAATTACTGCTTGCTAAATGAGGCATAACCAAAGAGATTTGTGTTAGTTAGTTTAGTGGTTAATCATGGATTAAAGTTTAATGTTTCTTATTTATGTAATTATCCAAAAGATTGTCTTAATTGCATGATTAAGAAAAAGATTAGTGCCATGAAAGTGGATTAGTCTATTTATGGAATCTTAAATCAAGGATTAGCCTAATAGTTAGTATTGAACATCATGGAAGTTAATTAATTAACCAAATCAATAACCTATGCCATTTGTTAAGCAATATTATCTTTGAAATTTTGTTTTTAAAAAAAAAAAATTATGTTGACTTTTGAATTTTTGTTGACTTTTATTGACTTTCTATTTTAAGTATGTTTGAATGTTTGAATCCAATTAATTTTAATGGCTCATACTAGATAAGATTCATATAGAATTAGTGTGTTAAACCCCTGAATTTGGATTGATTCTTAAGTGCTATAGTGACATAATAGACTTAAGTTATTTGCTTAGGAAAAACTTGCGTTTATCATTTGGGTAGAGCATTAGATGAGGTGAAAGCCTTGTATTCATCAATTTTTTGACTCTACCTTGATTTTTCCTAATGTTTTGCATTACTCTTTTGAGAGAAACCACCTTAAAATGTGAGAAACTACTTCAAACATCTAAAAAGCTCTAAAACCAAACCAAATGGCTTAGATTTCCTTTCCATGAGCAAGACCGAACTTAAATGTTAAATTAATGTAGGAGATTGTTGAATATGATGGTTTGAGGATACTTCATTTTGATTGCTAAAAGTTAGTTCTTGGGATGAGTATGTAGAAGTACATTGAATAATTGTGATCCATGCATCATTTTACTAGTCTTTAGGATGATACACTTGAAGCATTACATTCAAGTTTTGGTTATGAGTTTCTATTTGCAAACTTCTCTTTCTTACTTACCTTTATGCCTTGCTTGAGGACAAGCAAATGATAAGTTTGGGGGAGTTGATATATTGTATTTTTGATGCATTTTAACTCTAATTTCATACTCATTTTAGGTAAGATTCACTTTCATTTAGGCATATATAGGATGCATTTGCATATCATATTCATATTTCATGTGTTGAAGGTGAATCCATTCAAAAGAGAGATCAATTGGATGCAAAAGATCCAAAAAGGGACTTAATAGGGATCAACACAACAAGACTTAAAGATCAAGCAATTTAGTGATATTACAATGGAAATTTCATCATGACATCTTGAAGTATCTTGTAGCCATGCATTCAGGCTTTCCAACAAGCCAAAAGTTACCCTAAACGCCCCAGGGAATTGCAAGATATGAGCCAGCAAAGTTGTGGTCCGCTAGGTTCGAAGCTCCAAATTGCCTGTCCTAACGATGCATCTTTTATACCACCTTACACTGCGAATTAGGAGAAGACCTCTGTATAAAAGTTGTATCCCTTTGAATTATCTTTCCAGAGAGCTATCACACGCCATCATAGCATCAAAGGTGAGAGAGTTATGGACCTTGCACTGAAGGTGTATCAAGCAGATTTTAAAACAGAAACTCATACCGGTTTAGTGTACCGGTTTGTGCAAACCGGTACACTAAAAATGCAAAAAGCAGAGACTAAGTATTGGTTTATTGTACCGGTCAAGCCAAACCGGTACATAGCCAAAAAGTCTACATTTTTAACACTTTTTCAAGTCTTGACCCATTTTCAAGTGGGTTAACCCATGTGTTTTGGGTTAATTCAATACCCTTTTTAGAAGACTATATATATGTTTTAAACCTAATTTGTAAGACATCTTTGAACTAAAAAAAAACTTTCATTCAATTTTAATTCTTATTTTTGATTCATCTTTTAGTCACTCTTCTTCTCTAGTTTCCCTCAAGTTCTTAATGTTTGTTCTCCAAGATTAAAGAGATCTTCTTTGGAGATTTCTCTTTGATATTGGAGAAACTTCATCTACATTAAATATAATGCATCTTTCTTCTCTTTTGTGTTCTTGCATTTTAGGATTAGGTTTTGGTTATTGGATCTAGACTATATAGGATATGGATTGAGGTTGATTGGTGATGATTTATGGTTGTTTATGCTTGATCTTCGTTCATTAGGTGATCTTAATGTTAGATTTGACTTGATCACTCATTTCAAGATCTTATGATGATTTGTGCCCGGAAGGTATTCGATGAAATGCCGGAACCAACTTTTGAATGCTAAATGAGGCCTAACAAAGAGATTGTGTTAGTTAGTTTAGTGGTTGATCATGGATTAAAACTTAAGGCTTCTTGATTATGTAATTATCCAAGGGATTGTTTTGATTGCATGATTATGAAAGGTATTAGTGTCATGAATGTTAATTAGTCTAATTAAGGAAATCTTAGACCAATGATTAAAATTGATTGATTATTTAATTGTTGGTTGATTATTAATCATATTTCTTGATAATAAGATTCATGATCCAATGCTTTTATCTTATTTGTTTTTTTTTTTGTTTCTTGTTTCTTTTGCATTTTCTAATTTAGATTTAATATTTATAAACATCATTGGCTCTAAATTACTTTGATTCTCATATTTTTAGTGTTGCAACTTTAATTTTCGTGGATTCGGTTAAACTCTTCCTATTCTACAAACTATTAGTAAGGGGATTGTTAGAAATTTCTTTTTATCAAAGTCATTTAAGGTTTGGTATAAGAACTCCTCCACATTATTAATTATCTAAATAGTCTCACAGACTCCAAATCGTGGTAACCAACAAATATACATAGTGTGTCACCGTTCTACAAATATATTGTTTATTATGAATACCAGAAGTTGATATATTCCAATTTTATTTGGGCTGGCCAAAGTCGGATTATTNTTTTTTTTTTTTTTTTTTTTTTCATTTGTGGTGAGAACACGAACTTTTGAAAGAGACTTCTCGAGTATTCCGTCTTTGACCATAACCATATCCACGTCTACCACTAATTCATTTCTATCATGCCATTAAACAAAGTTCTTAATCAATCGGTTCACAATGCAATCATATAACTTATATGTCTAAATATCTTGCAAAATCAATTTGTATATCTTAAGCAAATAAGTACGCGGGAACCATGCAAATATATAATAAATTCATGATATTAATAGATTAGGGAAAAGAGTAATTCCATCCATAAACAAATATATAGTGTGCTTTACAGAGAAATAAGGAAATAATATAATCAGAGATAATATAGAAACCATAATTGTAGCAATTGTAATATTGCTTATACGTCTTCTCAAGATAGAGCATCAGTGGTGAGTCCAATCTTGATACACATCCGTTGAAATGATAATCGAGGTAGTGATTTGGTGAGAGTATCCGGAAGTTAATCATTAGATGAGATGTGTGAAAGCCGAAGCTGTCCACTCTGAACATGTTGCCACACAAAATGATAGTCTAGTGCAAGGTGTTTCATCCTCGAGTGGAAGACCATATTGGCACTAAGATATTTCGCCCCCTTGTTTTCACAATATATAGTAGGAGTTGTTTGTGGTTTGATCCCAAGCTCCCGGAGAAGTGATTGGAGCCAACATAGTTCGGCTGTGGTTGATGCAATTGATCGATATTCAGCTTCGATAGAAGATCTTGCAACGCTGGTTTGTTTCTTCGAGCTCCACGCTATTGGATTGCGACCATGGTAGAAATGTAAGCTCCAGTGGAAGTGTAGTAATCCTGATTGCCAGTCCAATCTGCATCAATAATGCATGCATAGAAGATACATTTAAAGAATGGAAGAAAATATCTGTTGCCGATCGCTGCACTTCAATACCGAGAAAGTATGCCAATGAGCCTAAGTCCTTAAGCAAAAAACATGCTGCTAGTTTATTGATGAACAATTGAAGGGAGTCTCCATTGTTTGCTGTCAAAATTAAATCATCTACATAGACTAAAAAATATATTAAAACACCATGATGATTATAAAAAAGAGAGAAGCATCTCCTAAAGAATTAGTGAAACCATTGGCAAGAAAAAAATCGTTAAGTTCATTGTACCATGCACGAGGTGCTTGTTTAAACTTATATATTGCTTTGCAAAGCTTACAGACGGCCGTAGGATGGGCGGGATCATGAAATCCCGGCGGTTGAGACATGTAGACTTCATCATGAAGAGTCCCTTGAAAAAACGCATTATTGACATCTAGTTGTCGAAGTGGCCATTAAGACAAGACATCGATGCTTAAAACAAGACGAATGGTTGCTGGTTTAACCACCGGATTGAATGTGTCATGAAAGTTAATTCTTGGTCGTTGATGAAAGTCTTTAGCAACAAGTCGAGCTTTAAATCTTACAATTGTACCATTTGCATTTTTCTTGATTGCAAACACCCACCTGGAACCAACTACATTTACCGGTTTTGTTGAAAGTACTAGATCTAACGTCTTATTATGATGTACCGATGCCACCTCCTCCTCCATAGCTTGACGCCAGCGAGGGCTTTTTAATGCTTCAGCTGTTGTTTTAGGGAGTTGATCATCAAGTGAAGGGACAACAACATGGAGATTCAGTTTCTGTACGGATTTCCTTGTACGTTTGCTTGTCCTAAGTGGTTGAGGAACAACAGGAGCTAGAGCAGGTGAAGGAGCTGAGGCTGGAACTTGAGTTGATGTTTCTGTTGCAATTGAAGTGTGCGGTAATGTCTCAGTAGGTTGAGGAGAAACTGGAGCAGAAGCTGGAACCAATTTCGTGTGATGACGTAGAAGACGGGACAGCCAAAGACAGAGGTGAAATGATCGGTGTAGGAGCAGCATATTAAGGTGGAGAGTAGAGAGGGGCACGTCAAGCACAAGGTAATGAAGACACAACTGAATTCAAAGCATCGTCGGAGTCCGTCTCAGCCTCCAAATGGCTATTTAACCCGAAAGGAAAAACATATTCATGGAAAAGGACATGTCTAGACGTTTAGACACGCGAGTTAGACCGATCAAGACATAAATAAGCACTTTGAGATGATGAATACCCCAAGAAGACACAACGTGAAGATCTAGCATCAACTTTATGAATCATATAAGTTCTTAATTAAGGAAAACAAAGACACCCAAAGACTTTTAACTTTAGATAATTCGGGTTTTTGTTAAACAATAATTGAATCGATGACTTATGAGAAAGATTAGAAGTTGGCATTCTATTGATGAGATAAACAGCAGTATGAAATGCAAATGGCCAATATTCACATGAGAAAGTAATGTTAATCCAGTTTTGAACAATATGCCAATGACGACGTTCACCTAATCCATTGTGTTTAGGAGTGTGAGGAGGAGATCTAAGATGAGAAATGCCATGAGTAGAAATAAAATTGGATAAACCTATATATTCACCACCATTATTAGTATATAAATTTTTAAGTTTGTGTTGAAATTAATTTTCAACCAAGGCTTTAAACTTAAGAAAAATTTCGAACACATCAAACTTCTTCTTAAGAGGATAAAACCAAATATATCTAGTATAATGGTCAAAAAATTAACATAATATTTAAAACATCTAGAGAATAAACCGGAGATGTCCAGACATCAGGGTAAACAACATGAAGAGGATGAGAAGAACTTAAAGTAGATTGAGCAAACAGTTGTTTATACATCTTATGAGAGCAACATGAAAGCCATGGTAAGTCAACAAACGTTTTCGAAGACAAAGGAAAATCATAACAACCAATAATATATTTTAAAATATGAGTAGCATGATGGCCTAAACGAAAGTGTCAATCAACAAAAGTAGGTCTAATAGAAAAAGCAAGCAATAGAAGGGATTTTGGAACAACGATTAGATGGCCACTCATAAGTTCCATCCTTAGGTTTTCCTTCCAACCGGAGTGTTCCCATTGCTAAATATCTCACCTGAAAAATGGAAATGAGATTTTTTTAAAGAAGGAACACACAAGACTTTGTTTAAAAAGAACGGTTGAGTATAAAAGGGGATAGAAAAAGGACGCATATGAGAAATTGGTAAACTAGATCCATCTCCAAGCATCACATTATCACTGCCCTAGTACGGTTGGTGAAGAGAGAGGTTGGATAAGTCCAACGTCATGTGGTGAGAAGCATCGGTATCGAAAAGCCATGTCGAAGCATTAGACATTTGAGCCGGACTCGCTGATGGCTACCACTGCGGTCTTGGAGATGGTAACAACCCCTGCCATGAAGAAGAACCGGAGCCACACACCAGCCTGAACTCAGAATGACCATTTACCCCACAAGCTTGACATCTGCCAAGATAGGGCTTGTTACCGCCTCTGTTGTTGTTGAAATTGGTGTTGTTGTTGTAGTGTGAGTTGTCCCTGTTGCGTTGCTGTCGGAAACCACATGAGCCGTGGTGAGATGAGTCACATAACTGCTGTCTCGACCGAGTCTCCGAGGCATTAGCGACAACCAGCAGATAAACATTTGATTTAGTAGCAAGGATGATAGCTTCACGATTGAGAAGCGTTTCGTAGAGTTCTGTGTAGGGGACAAGAGTATCCCTACCATTAAGAGCATTAACTTCGGGTTTTTCCTCGTCACCAAGCCCTGCAAGAATCTGTTCATTCAAATCTTCAGGATCAAGCGGCTTACCGAGTTGAGCTAAATCATCCGCTTTGGATTTGATAAGCCTGAGGTATTCAGTGATAGTTCTGGTGCCCTTTGTACACGCCTTGATTTGAAGCTTCAATTGCTTATGATTACATTCATAAGAGATTTACAAATATATAGTGTGCTTTACAGAGAAGTAAGGAAAGAATATAATCAAGAATATAATTAGAGATAATATAGAATCCATAATTGTAGCAATTGTATTATTGCTTATAGATATAATTGTTTTTTTGGGATAAAAAGTAGAGTTGGAGGACGAAATCTTAATCTCAATCCAAGGTGAGTGATGCCGTTAAATATACTATTCACTGAGTTTTCTCATGAGTTTAAAGTATGTCACTATTTTTCAACTGGTCAACAGATTGATTTAACAATTTCGCACTTGGTAATAATCGATCTCAGATCTAGGCAAACATGACAACTTCTCACCCAAATGGAAACCACTAAAACACCATATCTTGATTTTGTGTAAGATTCATGCAAAAAACCATGTGTTACCAAAATGTGAATCAAAAAAATAGTTTAACGATAGAAAACATTGTGCAAAGTGTGAAGATTATAGGGAGATTTGCCAAAATACCCCCAAAAATCAGATATTTTGTCCTAATGCACATTTCCTTATTTTTTTTCGAAGTTTTCTCTAAAATAACCTTTAACTCAAAGTAAAAAATATTTAAAAAACTGTTTTTAATTTTTTTTAAAAATGAAAAAATAATAAAAAGTTTTTATTGACTTATATGATTGGTTGTAAACAATTTTTTTGAAAAAACATAAATTTAAAATTTGTTTAAAAAAGTTGATCTACGGTTTGCAGAATGTATATTCTTAATTGTTCATTATTTCCACTAGTAATAGATTGATAATTCTGCGACTTATCTATTGATCTACGCTTTGGTAGAAAACAACTACTACCACTTCTATATAATTCTTTCAATCTATAATATATATTGTACTGTTTGTTACTCGATCTACATGTTGTTGATGATACTTTACACCGTCATATCTACCAATCTTCTTCTGGTCTATTATTCGAAGAATACCCATTCTACAATTTCGAATACCCTAGGAAATTTGGTTAGGAAATATTTTGAGAAAATTTTCTAAAATCGTGGCTATCTTCTTCTTCCTCTCAGGTTGTCTCATGTTTTCAGTTTTTGAAAGAGGAAGTTCGAAATTATTTGTCTCCTGTTCCTTATTAATCTTCATCTTGGTTAATATGATGCATGTATTTGTAGGTTGTGGTGAATGGATATTGGGGGGTAATAATGGATGGAGCTTTGCTGTTGATGCAGAAAATCGTGGAAGACTAATTACATTGAAACCAAATACTACACTTATTAAAGTCAAGACAATGGTTGTGGAGGATTATGAAATCGGTGACAAAAATTGCATTGTTGTGTTAAGCTTTTTTCCTGCTGAGATGATCAACATGGCTGCTCCTGTTATTATCTCTAATGATCGCCAACTCAAAAATTTTGTTGCATATGCGGAGAAGACAGCATCAGTTCAGCTGTGTGTGACTTTTACACATACTCAGAATAATAAACTCAACATTGGACAGCAGCAATATAATTCAAATGATGGATATGACGTGACTCAAGTTGAGTCAAGGAATCAAATGAAACATGATATATCGGACGATGAAGTTGATGTTGGTGATGGTGATGATGTCGACAAGACTGAAGCTGGAACAAAGATGGTTCGGTTTTCTCAAGTGGATGCATTAAAAAAAGATCAATATTTTCAGAGCAAAAGAGTTCTCAAGGTGATGACTCTGAATTTTCACGAGTTTTTATTCATCAATTAGCATCGATTCTGAGGTCTAAAAGCGTGCATACATCATATTTATGGTTGATTTCACTAACTTTAGTGTTTTTAGGATTTTTGCATTAGAATTTGCAAATGCACGCATTTTGGAGGTTTTTCAGGACTTTCAGGTATTTTTGGGAAGGATTTGAGAAACTTCGGAAAAGCATCATTGACGTCGGAATGGACTTGGCACTCAATACTCAACTGTGGAATGGACTGAATTTACCTCCAAGAAGCTGCAGGATCGATCCCGACTCAATGCAGGATCGATCCCAGGCAACTCTGCAGCGAAACGAGATTGATCCCACTCAGCAGTCTTGGGATCGATCTCAACTCAGCGCAGATCGATCTCAACTCACTCGAGATCGATCCTGCAACGAACCTGGATCGATCTCAGGCAGTCCTGCAATGAACCTGGATCGATCTCAGGCAGCTCTGCAAGAAAACAATTCGATTCCGCAGTCATGTTTCCATTGTTTCTGGTGAAGTCTCAAACAAAGCCAAGGAAGTGCACAAAGACAAAGCAAGACTAAGAAGACGGGCATGAGATCGATCTCACTCGTGTCGGGATCGATCTCATGTATTCAACGCCAGGATCGATCCCAACCTTAGCAGAAGTTTGGACGCAACTAAGCTGGATCGATCCCAAGCAAGCACCCTTTAGTCCAGCTCGATCATGCACTCAACAACCCGAAGGCAAACACACTCCGACCCGACCAACTCGAATCTGGATACCACCTGAAGCAAG
>OVBE01014056.1:0-12288 GCA_900406425.1 Iberis pinnata | reverse complement strand
AGAACTACCTTGAGACTATTGTTGTGGCGCTTGAGGGTTAGAGAAACCCGGTGGTTTTGTGTAGTATTGATGTTTGGGTTGGAAACCACCTTGATTGTTGAATTAAGGTTTTTGTTGAAAGCCTTGTTGTTGTTGCTTAGGAGGATAGGATTGATCCTGAGGATTAGCAACATTGGGGTTTCGGTAGTCATTTTGTTTCTTAGGAGGTCTTTAGTTCCTTGCATTCTATTTGCACTTAAGACAAGTTAGAAAACCGTTATTTTCATATTTTCTTGATTGAGAAGCATCCATTGCATCTAGTCTATTAGTATCACATCAATTTGGATTGACACCTCATCTATACTACAACGCATGAATATGATGGGGAATTGATCTCTCTATGAAAAAATCTTACTATCAATTTGGCGCTGTTCCCAATTGGGTGTTGTTTACTACATTATGGATTTTGGATCTTTTGAGATCAAGCTTCTTTTACTACCATACTAACTTTGTTTACCTTTGTTTGCTTTCTTTTCAAGTACCTGCTTAGTAGTGTATGAACCTGAGAAGCAGAGGACCAACAGACTTGATTCCTCTCTTTGAAGATATTAGAGTTCTTGAACGGGAATACTCTCGGGCAAGACGTGAACAAGAGCGTGTGGAACACTTAAGACGATTGGACTTACAAATGGCAGACAACGCTGAACGAGATAACCAGCACACTATAGATGCTAAAGACAACCTCAACACTCACACCATTAGACATAGAATCAATCCACATGAGGTTCAAAACAACAACTTCGAGATAAAGCATAGTCTGATTGCAATGGTGCAGGGGAACAAATTCCACGGTCCACCTATAGAGGATCCACTCGATCATTTCGACGAGTTTGATCGCTTCTGCAGCCTCAGGAAGATAAATGGTGTGAGTTAGGATGCTTTCAAACTACACCTCTTCCCTTTCTTTTTGGGGGAGAAGACACACCAATGGGAGAAGTAACTTCTTAGGAACTCCATCACCACCTGGGATGCATGCAAGAAATCATTCCTTGCAAAGTTCTTCTCTACTTGTAGAACAGGCAGACTGCGGAATGATATCTTAGGTTTCTCGCAAAGGAATTGCTGAAACCTTCTCTGAAGCATCGGAGCGTTTCAAGAACTATACAATGCAATGCTCCCATCATGGATTCAGCAAAGCGTCACTTCTCAGCACCCTCTATCCAAGATTGTGGATGTTGCTTGATACAACCAGCAATGGGAACTTCCTCAACAAAAGTGTGGATGAAGGATGGGAGCTAGTAGAAAACCTTGCATGGGATTTACAGTGAGGACTATGACTAAACACCTCGAGGTGGTTCTTCTTCTGATGATAGCACAAAGAAGGAGATCAAGGCACTGAATAAGAAGTTGGACAGGTTACTCCTAGGTCAACAACATCAAGTCCACTTCATCTCCGATGAAGAACTACTTCAGATTCAAGCTGGGGAGGTTAACCAGCAAGAGGAAATGTTCTATGTTCAGAACCAAGGTGGTTACAACAAAGAGTTCCACAAGACCAAGTGTACACACCACAACAACAAAAGAACTCTCAACCTTTCATCAATTATAACCAGAACATAAGTTTCTTCCCAAAGCAGCAACAACAAAATGGTTTTCAACAAAAACAACAGCAACCTACTGGTGCACCTCCTGGTTTCTCATCTAACCAACCTCCAGCTCAACCTTTCAACATTGAAACTATGTTACAACGACTTCTTCAAGGTCAAGCCACTTATGCAATGGAGACATCAAAGAAATTTGGTAAAATCCAACACAAGATGGAAATTTCATTCGGTGCCATCTATGCGAAGCTCGACACTCTCAACTCTAGCGTAACTACTCTCAAAGGCAAGACCGCATTCACTTCTGCTTCTATGAATGGTCAACTTCCAGGAAATTCTGTGCATAATCCGAAGGAATATGCTAATGTCAATGCCATCTATCTCAGGCAAACCACTGACATTCCTACTCCAACTTACCTTATTATTTGCACTGAGAACAATGTGATTCAAGTTGGAGGGATTTGCGTTCAAAAGTAGTTGCACCTCTAGAGTATGAAGAATATGTTCATGTTAGCAAGATTGTTGATAAGTTACCTATTTCAAAAGAGATTGCAACCCCTTATGATCCACCACCCTATGTCCCAAGACTTCCATTCTCATCACGTTTCAAGAAAGAGATCATGGCAAAATACCCAGATGTCTTTGAGAAAGCTATGAAGGAAGAGACAACTCAGGAAGTGCTGGAACCATTTGACAAGTGCAATGCTTTGATAACAACGAAGTAAGAGAATCCTGGTTCATTCACCTTTCCTTGTTCACTAGGACCCCTGACCATTGACGAATGCCTCTCTGATTTGGGAGCATCCATCAACTTAATGCCTCTGTCCACTGCTAAGAAGCTGGGATTCAACAAGTTCAAAGCTTCCAACATAAATTTTTTGATGGCAGACATATCAATTAGGTATCCTATCGACATCTTGAAAACCTTACCTATCAAGATCAAAGATGCAACAATACTCACAGACTTTGTGGTATTAGAGATGGATGAAGAACCGAAGAACCGGATAACCCATTAATCTTTGGAAGACCATTCTTAGCCATAGTTGGAGGTGTAATAAACGTTAAGAAAGGTCACATAAAGTTTAACGTAGGAAGAAGTCCAAGATGATTTTCAACATCAGGAGAAAAACTAAGAAGCTCACTATCCATGGTCAGCTATTCTCTATCAAGGAATTGAATGAAGACAATCATAAGGATGTGTACTCAAGAAGTAAAGCAGTTAAAGATGGACTGGGAAAGGACCCAACATAGTCTAGAATGCACCATGAAGCTTTCAAGCTTATTAAGGAACCAGATAAAGGAGTTTCTGTGGAGTTAAAGGAAATCAGAACATTGGTAATGTCAAAAGCTGAAGACAATCTGAAGGATCCAGGAAAAGGAAGTCCTGAGTTCAAACCTCAACTTGAACGTGTACCACCTCAGAAACTACCTTCGAACACTCCAAATTGTGGAAAATATTTGGAACCTCATGCCCGAAGCTTGGAAATAAAAAAATGGAGACCAAGTGTTTTTACTTAACAAAAGGTTGAGGTATTATTTGGGAAATATGGATCCATTATGTTCCAAGAGCTTCATGGCCAAGGAAATACTTTATGGTGAAGACATCATACTTGCTATGGAAGTTGATGAAAAACCGAAGCTGAACTACAAGGTTGATCAGAATAGTGACAAAAAACTTTCTCAGAAAAGGCCTCGGTTCTCTTTAGAGAGCCGTCTCAGGGTCATTAATCCTAAAAATAGAAAGTTAAACTTAGTAACTTAAAACAAGCTCACTTGGGAGGAAGTCTCATGTCTATCTCTGTATATATTTAAATTTCAATGCTTTTTAATTTCAGTACTTGATTTAATGCATTTTAGTTTTTATCTGGTTTTGATGTCTTAGGTACCTAGGGGATACATTTTGGACTTTGCAATTGAGTAGAAGATGAGAAGTGGCATAACTTGGATCTCTTTGGTCAAGCCCGAGAAACATGTCTAAAAGCCATCAAGCCACGACATCACTTGGATCGATCCAACCATCCTCAACATTAGATCGAGCCAAGTCTCGATATTGGCGAGCC
This sequence comes from Iberis pinnata, assembly GCA_900406425.1. NCBI lineage: Eukaryota > Viridiplantae > Streptophyta > Magnoliopsida > Brassicales > Brassicaceae > Iberis > Iberis pinnata. Next base: position 8,648 of record OVBE01014056.1, on the reverse strand, counting down.
ATAACAACATCGAATCGATCCACTTCATTTGGATTAATTTGTTTTCAACCTATGATTGATCCGAGCAAAAGGCTCCATCGAGACACCCATCGAGTCATGGATCGATCCAAAATATAAGCCCGAGATCAAGCCAAGATATTAGGATCGATCCGTTTTCAACAATTAGATTGATTGGGGGAGTTGTGACACCAATCCTGAGGGCCTCCAATGTTCTTCTAGAAGGTAAAGGTCACCCAGCAAGGTTGATTGATCTAACCTATTTGAAGAACTCTCACTTCTTTGAGGGGTCAACTAGTGATCAGAAGTATAGGTTCATCCACCCACGCTTGGGAGTTGCACTCTTATCGCTCTCCAACGAGAAAGTCACAACAATCAGGAAAGGGGACAATATAGACTTCCAACCAAGTGCTGAAGTTTTGATATCCTTCCATAATAAGGAAGTAGCTAAAGAAGCAAATGCTAAAAGGATGGAAGCTCCAATTGATCAGGAGCTAAATCAACATGAATGGTATTATTTCTAAGAAGCCCCAACTACCAAGCAGGGGAAGAGCTTAGCATCAGCTCACAACAACATTGGCAAGCTTCATAAGTTGAACAAGTTCCAAGATAGCTACTTCAGCAAAAAGTTTAAAGAGATGACCTCTCAGATCAAGAACTTACTTTGAAGCTAAACAAAGCTATATCCTCAAAGAAGCAAGGGTCCCCTGAACACTTAGAGAGAAGCAAATCCATCACCAAAAGTCCAAGGCAACCACGAGTTGAGCAACCTCACTGTCACTCCTCTATAGATCCTGAAACAATGCAAAGGAGGAAGAGACACCACTCTAAAAGAGAGAACCATGGATCCGCCAGCCAACGAACCATTCAATCAGCTCAACTAACCCAACAACCTCAAGAAATTCAATAATATCAGCTCCATCTCAATCCCACCCTACATTGTATAATCCGCTTGTTGTGTTTTGATTTCTGTTCACTATGTTTGATTGTCGTTTATAATTATTCTCTATGTTAAAATGTTTTTATGGTTATTCACTATTATTCCTGCCTTGAGTCCAATCCTGAATTTGATTTACACAGAGGTTGTGTAATTCAGGTTTGGGAGAGGATTCAGGGGACTGCTATCTAATGAAAATTTTCATGTTTGTTCCTTTGTCTCCAACTTTTGCATAGCATACATATCATCTATTAGCATTTATAGTTGTATTTCATATAGTTGCATATAGGATGTTGAAATTACATGTAGTTGCATATGCATAGGGAACTAGGAAGATGATAACCTTGTAACTATGTTGTTTTCTCAGATAATGTTAGTGCCCTGGTTATTAGTTGTCTAATGCATCCTAAAATTGTCCAAAGTAAAATTGCACCATGCTTGGAATGTGAACTTGTATGATCATTTATCTCCTGAAGCATGCTGTGATTTGAAGTTTGCTCCTATCTATTAGAACTTGAATATTAAATGTATAATTATCATGTTTGTGTGTTGAATATGAACTCATGGATAGTATATACATATTTGGTTTATCTTCTACCTTTTACAACTCTTGTTAACCCAAGTAGAATTCCCACCCTTGAATCTTGCCTTCTTTCAAACCCTGAATTTACTACTGAGTGGCAGGTCTTTTATGGAATGAGCTTGGTAGAACGTGTTAGGTTCGAAATGACAGGAATAAGGTCTCATGTAGTTCTACTCCATGCTTTTTGGACTAGATAGGACTAGGTGGGATTTAGTTTTGGATGTTGGTTTGGGTGGAATGAATAAAAGGGTATTGGTAGTTGGAAAAAAAAGAAAATGTTAAGTGAGAACCTTAGGATAAGAATGGAAAAAGAATCAGAATCTGCTAGTAGAAAGTTTGGGGGAACACTGGTATGAAAAAGAACTATGGCTAGTGCAGAATAAGAGAAAGTATATGAAATGAATTCAAAAGGGTAAAACCCAAAAGATAGTATAAACGAAAAGGTCGAAAGCCATAAGAGTTTATGTAAATAAGTTCCTGAAATAGTTAGAAACCATTTAAGAAAGAAGTATCTCCTAAGTGTAACAAAGGAAAGATAAAAAAGGGAGAATGTGAATGAGTATGATCATTTTGAGTTTCAAAAGGGTATAATTTAGGACCTCCTACTAGGTAGAATCGGGAAACTTAGGTTTCATTAGCATTGGGTAGATGGGGTTCTATTTCTATATGCATGTAAGTGTTCCTACCTTTAGCCTTCTGCTAAAGCTCATTCCCTTGTGAGAGAACCCTTATTCTGAATCATAAAACATTGCATGAAGGGGTCATCTTTACTCCTTAACTTGTCCTTGACCAAATGAGGACATTGAAAGCACATGACTTGATCCATGGTTCCTGATTAATGAATGTTAAATGAGCAAACGAATTTAAATGCATTGTGGAAGTTGGAATTATTCTGTGATGAACTGTGATGAGTATGACTAAAGTTTTTAAGTAGGACGAGCTTAGGACTGCATTCTTGAACTAGTAACCAGGACATTAAAATTACCCATGTTAGCAGCATGTTTTGGTTATGAGTTCCCACTTTCAAACTTCACTCCCAGAATTCTGAATTATTTTCTTGAGGGCAAGAAAGGATTTAGTTGGGGGGGAGTTGATGACTCTGTATTTTCATGGTTTTTAGAAGTTATTTAGCATCAATTTTAAGGTCTTTAGGTGTGCATATATCACATTTATAGTTTTTTTTTAGGAAGTTTGTGATTGTTTTTGCACTAGTATTCGCAAATGCACGCATTTTGGAGATTTTTCAGGACTTTCAGGACGAATTGTGAAAATTCAGAAGAGGAACGGAAATTTGTGGAATGGACCAGCACAAGGCCCGGATCGATCCAGCTTCACCATCAGATCGATCCACGCAACATTCTGGATCGATCCAACCTCAACTTGGCTCGATCCCACCTATCGAGCCACATTCAACTTGGATCGATCCCACGGATCAACCCCACCTAGCAGCCAAATCGATCCAGTCTCTCAGCCGTGTACTCGCCTTCACCTAGCCTAGCTCCAACATTCGGACCGATCCACTCCAACCTTGGATCAATCCCATTCTCGGCCCTGGATCAATCACAGATTGATCCCATTCTCGGCCTTGGATGGATTACAGATCGATCCCGCTCTTGGCTCGGCTTGATCCAGTCTGTCGGCCCAAGGACACCTCAGCTCAATCCACTTCAAACATCCAACTTGAACAAACTTCACCTACGGATCGATCTCCTCTCCAACATGGATCTATCTCCTTCTCACCTCGGATTTATCTCCTTTTTGGCTTGACCTCAGCTCAAGCTCCGACCTGACCAACTCAAATCCGGAATGGACATGACCCAAGACCCAAGCCAATGATTAGTTTTTGTCTTTAGTGCATTTTAGGGCTTTTCTCTGAACACTATATAAGCCGTAAATCGCCTCCTTTTTAGCAAGTTCTGTTTTTGTTTCAATTTTAGGTTTTTGTCTTAGGTTTCTTTTTCCTTTATTGTTCTTGATGTTCTTGGTGTAAAACCCAATAATCCTTTAAGTTTTATGCTAATCTACTGTTTTCTTTTACTTTCTTGCTTAGTTTTAGGTTGTTATCTATCTGGTGGATGTTGATCTTCTGTTTTTCATCTTAATATTCTGTTTTATTTTTGATCATTTTCTGGGTTTGTTACTGTTTCATTGTTGTTCTTATTTTCTAGGTTTAAGTTCTTGTTGTTCTTCATAGTTTAACCTTTGATCATCATGTTTAGCTTTGAAGTTATGATTTTGTTTTTCCAGCTTTCATACCCATGAGTAGTGAGTAGTTTCCTTAAGTTTCTGAGGATGGGGTAGTCTAGGGTTGATGTCCTGATCTTATCTTAGCACCTAAGCTTGTTTGCATATAGATCCCTTCTGTTTCATTGTGCTTAATGCTAGTTTCTTTCACGCCAATCAAAATATGATCTTGGGCATTTCACCACCCGAAAAGTTTTCAATGGAATGCCTGATCATGGTGATCTCATAGATTTTCTCATCCTTACGTAATGCCTTAGATGCTTAGGATATGCATCTCAGCCTAAGGGGTTAGATGACTAGAGGGCTTCTTGGCTTTAGTAGGTTGGTTCTTCATGCCTTCTAGGTAGTGTACCGTTAACGGGAGTTATGCCTGGTGATTGCTTAGGTTGATTCCATTTATCAAGGGATTTGACTTGGTTGCATACGAATCTATTGTCTAGGGATAGCTCATTGTTTGAGGTATATTAGGTGATTAGGTAGATTGAGATGGATCTCTGGTTGATTACCCTTGTCCTTATGAAATACTTTACACTTGATTGCATCCTTATCCTTCTCTGCTTTTTCTTTGTTTTTACCTTTTACCCTTTTTAGCTTCTTATGCATTTTGTTTATGTTTATGCATCTTTAGTTCCTTGCATTTTATTTTCACTTAAGAAAAGTTAGAAAACCGTCATTTTCATATTTTCTTGATTGAGAAGCATCCATTGCATCTAGTCTGTTAATATCACACCAATTTGGATTGACACCTCATCTATACTACAACGCATGAGTATGATGGGGAATTGATCTCTCTGTGGAAAAATCTTACTATCAATTTGGCGCTGTTGCCAATTGGGTGTTGTTTACTACATTCTGGATTTTGGATCTTATGAGATCAAGCTTCTTTTACTACCATACTAACTTTTTTTACCTTTGTTTTCTTTCTTTTAAGTTACCTGCTTAGCAGTGTATGAACCTGAAAAGCAGAGGACCAACAGACTTGATTCCTCTCGTTGAAGATATCAGAGCTCTTGAACGAGAATACTCTCGGCCAAGATGTGAACAAGAGCGTACAAGACGGTTGGACTTACAAATGGCAGACAACGCTGAACGAGATAACCATCACACTATAGGCGCTGGTGACAACCCCAACACTCACACCATTAGACATGGAATCAATCGACCTGTGGTTCAAAACAACAACTTCGAGATAAAGCATAGTCTGATCGCATTGGTGTAGGGGAACAAATTCCACGGACTACCTATGGAAGATCCGCTCAATCATCTCAACGAGTTTGATCGCTTCTGCAGCCTCACAAAGATAAATGGTGTGAGTGGGGATGCTTTCAAACTACGCCTCTTACCTCTCTCTTTGGGGGAGAAGGCACACCAATGGGAGAAGTCACTTCCCATGAACTCCATCACCACCCGAGATGCCTGCAAGAAAACATTCCTTGCAAAGTTCTTCTCTACTTCTAGAAAAGCCAGACTGCGGAATGATATCTCAGGTTTTACGCAAAGGAAAGATGAAACCTTCTCTGAAGCATGGGAGAGCTTCAAGAACTATACAATACAATTCCCCCATCACGGATTCAGCAAAGCGTCACTTCTCAGCACCCTTAATCGAGTTGCTCTGCCCAAGATTAGGATGTTGCTTGATACAACCAGCAATGGGAACTTCCTCAACAAAAGTGTGGATGGAGGATGGGAGCTAGTAGAAAACCTTGCCCAGTCTGATGGGATTTACATTGAGGACTATGACAGAACACCTCGAAGATGTTCTGCTTCTAATGATAGCACAAAGAAGAAGATCAAGGCACTGAATGAGAAGTTTGACAAGTTATTCATGGGTCAACAACAAAAGAACTTTCAACCTTTCATCAACTATAACCAGAACATAAGTTTCTTCCCAAAGCAGCAACAACAAAATGGTTTTCGACAACCACAACAACAACCTACTGGTGCACCTCATGGTTTCTCATCTAACCAACCTCCAGCTCAACCTTTCAACATTGAAGCTATGTTACAGCAACTTCTTCAAGGTCAAGCCACTTATGCAATGGAGATTGCAACACCTTATGATCCACCACCATATGTCCCAAGACTGCCATTCTCATCACGTTTCAAGAAAGAGTTCATGGCGAAATACCCAGATTTATTTGAGAAACCTATGAAGGAAGAGATAGCTTAGGAAGTGCTGGAACCATGTAACGAGTGCAATGCTTTGATAACAATAAAACAAGAGGATCCTGGTTCATTCACCTTTCCTTGCTCACTAGGGCCCCTGACTTTTGACGAATGCCTCTGTGATTTGGGAGCATCTATCAACTTAATGCCTCTGTTGCCTGCCAAGAAGATGGGATTCGACAAGTTCAAAGCTTTCAACATAACTTTGTTGATGGCAGACCGATCAATTAGGTATCCTATCGGCATCTTGGAAAACTTACCTATCAATATCAAAGATGCAAAAATACTCACAGAGATTGTGGTATTGGAGATGGATGAAGCAGCGAAGGACCCATTGATCTTTGGAAGACTTTTCTTAGCCACAGTTGGAGCTGTAATAAAAGTCAAGAAAGGTCACATAAACTTTAACATAGGAAGAAGTCCCAAGATGATTTTCAACATCATGAGAAAAACTAAGAAGCTCACTATCCAAGGTCAACTATTCTCTATCAAGGAACTGAATGAAGACAATTATAAGGATGGGTACTCAAGAAGTAAAGCAGTTAAGATGGGCTGGGAAAGGACCCAACACAGTCTGGAATGCACCATGAAGATTTCAAGCTTATTAAGGAACCAGATAAAGGAGTTTCTATGGAGTTAAAGGAAATCAGAACATTGGTAATGTCAAAAGCTAAAGACAATCTGAAGGATCCAGGAAAAGGAAGTCCTGAGTTCAAACCTCAACTTTAACGTGTACCACCTCAGAAAATACCTTCGAACACTCCAATTTCTGAAAAATATTTGGAACCTCATGCCCGAAGCTTGGAAATCAAAAATGGAGACCAAGTGTTTTTACTTAACAAGAGGTTGAGGTATTATCTGGGAAATGTGGATCCATTATATTCCAAGAGCTTAATGACCAAGGAAATACTTTCTAGTGAAGACATCATACTTGCTATGGAAGTTGATGAAAAACCGAAGCTGAACTACAATGTTGATCAGAACAGTGACAAAAAAAATTTCTCAGAAAAGGCCTCGGTTCTCTTTAGTGAGCCGTCTCATAGTCATTAATCCTAAAAATAGGTAGTCAAGCTTAGTGACTTCAAACAAGCTCACTTGGGAGGAAGCCTCATGTTTATCTCTGTATATATTTAAATTTCAATGCTTTTTAATTTCAGTACTTGATTTAATGCATTTTAGTTTTTATCTGGTTTTGGTGTTTTAGGTACCTAGGGGATACATTTTGGACTTTGCAATTCAGTAAAAGATGAGAAGTGGCATAATTCGGACCTCTTTGGTCAAGCCCGGGATACATGTCTAAAAGCCATCAAGCGACGACATCACTCGGATCGATCCAACAATCCTCAACATTAGATCGAGCCAAGTCTCGATATGGCAGAGCCGCAACTATCCACTTCAACTGGATCGATCCGTTTTCAACCTATGATAGAGCCGAGCAAAGGGATCCATAGAGCCACTGATAGGTCTAGAATTTAAATCCTAAAACTAATACTGCAGAGAACAGTTCAAAGAATTATAGCAAAGGTATCGAATCAACAGAGACCAGAAAATGCATGTTCAGTTTTAACTTCAAATCTAGCTAAAGTAAGAATAATAGATTGTGTATCGAATTCAAAACGGTAAATTAAAAACGGTTAAAAAACTTATAATATAAAAACGCTAGGCAATAGGGAAATCTGTAGGTATTTAGGTTTAAAGTCAAGTAAACATGCAGGAATTAGAGTGAAAATAGTTCTCAACATGAAAAACGAATGTGGAATAATCTCCTCCCGGAGTATTAAACCCTATGATCGAATTGCCAGAGACAAACTCCCGCCATCTTTAAAACAATTCGATCATGAATTAAAAATCAGATTCAATTGTTCATAAGCATTAAAACAATACTCCCGCAAGTTTAAACACTTATTCATCTAAATTAGGTCAGGCTTCTAAATCAAATCCGTTTGTATTTATCAACATATAATCATGAACTAGGTGATCAATCTAGTTCAAGTATTGAGAACAAATTTAGACTAAGAACCTAACAAATTCAATCCTACAAAGTTAAACCTAACATTCAAACCTGGTTTCCCTAGGAAACCTTAAAACCTAACAAGTGAACTACTCAGACTTCGCAAAATATAAATAATACAAAATAAGAGAAGAACACATAATTGAAATAGATATAAATATAAAATAGGGTTCATAAATCTTCTCCACAAAGGTTCAAGATTCGTCTCCTAGTAAACACTTAGAATAATAAAGTCCTAAAGGCCTGATAACATTGTATTTATAGGCTAAAAAACTAAAATATCAAATACGGAAAACTTGGATAGGCTTGAGAACTTGAATTGCAAATAGGAAAACGTTTTCTTCTTCTCGGGTTAAGTGCCCGATCGAGCAAGTTTTTGCCCGATCGGGCATATCACCTAATTGCTTGATTCTTCTTTAGTTGCTCGATCGATCTCGTTTTTCGGAAAATACCAGGAACATTTTCTCGACTGGGCATAACACCTGCCCGATCAATCACTTTTGTTTGCAACTTCTACTTCTTCTGAAACTTCCTAAAATCTCGTGAAATGCATCGTTTTTGCTCTGATTCGACCCGAACACCTAGAATAATGAAATTCTACCAAATATGCAATGAAAAAACTCGGAATAATGCAGAATAGCAAACATAAATTTCCACTATTATGCATTAAAACTGAGTAATATCAACTCCCCCAGACTTAGATCTTTGCT
>OVBE01014055.1:0-12288 GCA_900406425.1 Iberis pinnata | reverse complement strand
AAATGGCCTTTTATCAACACTAGAAAGACTCTCAACATTCTAAGCATCATCCAAGGTGTGTCAATTCCTTATGATTAGACTAATGGGCTATTTGTTTCATGTGTTGCAAGACTTAGTCATTTTTAGGCTATTTTTAATTAAACGTCCTGTTGTTTTTATTTCTTATGTTGTTTTATTTTAAACGATTTATTGTTTTTATTTGCCCTAGAAGGCATGGTCTACGAGCTCCTATATAAAGCTCCTTTGAGACCTTTGTAATTTTGAACCTATTATCAATAAAGAACAATTTCTCTTGAACCTAAAAAGTAGCTGTCGTCTACTTTCTTTTCTCTAGCTTTCTTGTGCGGATTCCCCTTGAAGCTCCAACATCTTCGTGACTTATCTTAGTTCTTCCATCAACTTATTGGCGTCTCTTCACTCCCCGAGTTCCATATTCAAGTATAAAGCTCCCCTAGGACAACTACTTGAATCTAGTTTGCGTTGAACAACAAGAAGGTGTAACCCAAGTTCCTTTCTTCGAGTCATTGTCAAGCTCTTGAAATCTTACCTCCACTGGATCTTATATCAAGATCAAGAGGCCACAAAAGACACTTTAAATACTCAAACTCGTAATCTAATTTTCATTAATAGATACAAGTCTATTTTTATAGAGAAAATACGTCAAAAACATCCATAAATGGTACTAGACATGCACATCACTTAGTAAAACTCAAAACAACTAATATTATGCATGTAAGAGAGAGAGAACAAGCCTGAAACAAATGATGTCTTGACCAACTTCTAGTTCGATTAATTTTCTCTTATTTTTGGGCCTAATATATGATATCTTTGCTTTTTGATGCTTTCTAACATTGATTTTGATTGTATTTTGAGTTGTTTAGCTTGCATTTAGGTCTAGATAGGTTGCATCTTGCATATCATTGCATGTTTCAGGTGTGAGAAGTTGAATTGGAATCAAAACCAATGAGAAGGAGTCAAAAAGGGAGCAAAAAGGAGGTTTAGAAAAAGTATCGACCATATGGTATTGGTCAATATGGCTATACAGTTTACTAGAGAACGCTATCGACCAGGCATCCTGGTACACATGATTTGATATATAAATATCGACCAAGATGTATCAGTTAGAAGAGAATGATGCAAAATCTAAGAAAGAAGTATCGAGAAAGCTTAGCTGATACGGTTGGACCAATATGCTGGTATCGGCTAACGTGTATTGGTTGGGTCACATCTGATACAAAGCACAAGGAAAGCATACCGATGGGAAAAAACCAATACACTCAACATGGTATAACCATATTGGCTGGACTGTACCGGTTGTGTTGGCTGATACAAGTGATGAAGAAGTTGTACCGAGCACGCGTATCAGTTGAGTTGGCCGATACCAAGGAGAAAAAGTCAAAAATTAAAGTTGACCAAATATTTTACCCATTTATTTTAGTGTGTTAACCAAATTGTTTTGGGTTAACCCAAGAACAAATTATGAAGTACTATATAAGGTTATTAGACCTAATTTTAGAGATATCTTTTTCTCTTGTTAAGAACCTTTGTAAACTTTTGAATCTTTGCTTATTTTAAGTTTGGATCTTTGTTTTGATTATGAATCTTCTTTGATTTTCTATTTCTAATCACGATTCAACACATTTCTGTCATTAGAATTTGTGTGTTTCTCAATGATTAGTGAGTAGTTCCTATAAAGCAAATAGTTTAGGTAGATTAAAGTGATTAGATGGTTGAATATGATGTTTAAGTCTTATATATTTATAGATATTCATTCAATATATCTACTTAATGCTAAATTTGACTTGATCACTCAAGTTTAGATCATAAGATGAATTATGCCCGAAAGGTGTTCGATGAAATTCCTGAATCGGTCTTTGAATGTTAAATGAGGCCTAACCAAGAAATTTCTTAGTTAGTTTAGTGGTTTATCAAAGATTACATCTTAGTGATTCTTAATTATGTGATTATCTAAGAGATTTATTTAACTACATGATTAGGGAAATGATTAGTGCCACGAGAATGAATGAGTCTATTTAAGGGAATCTTAGACCAAGGATTAACATAAATTGTTGGCATTGAACATCATAGGATATCTTTTGATCACTCTAATCAATAACCTTTTCTTATTTTCTTAACCTTTTATATTGATTTCTAGCTTAATCTTTTGTTGACTATTCTTAATTTATGTTGACTTTTGCTTATTTTTTTTTATACATGTTAGGATGATAAATTTTGAACCAAAATCCTTTATTTGNTAACCTTTTCTTATTTTCTTAACCTTTTATATTGATTTCTAGCTTAATCTTTTGTTGATTATTCTTAATTTATGTTGACTTTTGCTTATTTTTTTTATACATGTTAGGATGATAAATTTTGAACCAAAATCCTTTATTTGCTTAGACTAGATGAAATTCTCATAGGTTCCATTGAGTAAGTTACCCATGATTTGGACCATATTTGCTGTAATGATAATGATAGAGCATTGGGGAATTGAAGTAGCAAAGCACTAAGAAAAATCTTACTATCAATTTGGCGCGGTTGCCGGGGACTATATGATTGCCATTAGAGTTAGGAATCAAATGACTAGATCCCCGTTTTTCTTTCTTTTTTTTGCTAATATCTTTAACTTATCCTTGTGATCTTGAACTTCTAGGTGTACAACTAGGCGTGAAGGAAAAATTCAAGGAAAAGAAGATAAGAGGATCAACCGTCAAGATAGCGACGTTAAATATGTCCTTGGAGACTCCTTCCAAGAACCGTCAAGCTAATGACGTAAAATGAGCTAATTTGGGAGGAAAACCCATGTCTATCCTTTATTTTATCTTTTGCTTTAGTTTGTGTTTAGCTTCCTTTAGGATTTTTTATTTTAGGTATAATGACTCTTGGAAACGTCGAGTGTTGAAAATTCAAGTCTAAGGAGAACCAAACGAGAATTTGACTATTCAGTTTTGACTCGGGCTTTTTGTTCCAATTATTGATGTACACCTCAACACCCTTTTACATACTTTAAATTAAGATTTTCTTTCATTTATCTTCGGTTCACCCTCCGAGTTGTTTTTCACACAAGGGACTGTGTAAATTAAGTTTGAGGGAGTGACCGTATCTAACTTAGTTTTGACTTTTGGTCTTATTATGCATTTTCCTTTTAAGGTTTATAAAAATCCATAAAAATCGAAATTTTTCAAAAATCTTCAAAAAGATTGCATTTAGTTTCATTCTAGGTTGCATGTGCATAGGGAAACAATGAAGTATTGCCTTGCAAGGTCTATGTTTTTGTTTCCTAAATTAGCATCTCAAGTGTAATGTGTTAAAATGATCACCCTAGTAATCTTGAAAAATCTTGAAGTTCTTGCTTTGGATCTTGAAAATTGAGAAGCTATTAGTATAGTTTTGAAGCTTGCTAGTTTTAGGTTTTCTTCACAACTATTTGGACTTAATTTGAATTGTTAATTAGTATGCTCAATTTTTCTCTTAATGTGTTTCAAGGCTTAATCATTTGCAAAACGGTTTAGTCACCCAAAAACCAAAACACTTGTGGCAAAACCGTTCATTCTCATATTTAAAATGATTTCCCTCTCCACATTTACATCCAATCAACCTAAAAACTTTTGAGTTCTTATTTCTTTAGTGATTATTTGGAAAAAACTCAAGATTATAAGGAGCGACAATTGATAACTTCCATTTGGCTAGATTGATGATACCATTTAGTATTTAGGAAGGATACTTTGGATAGATTAGCGTTGGGTAATGTTTTGATGACTAGGGACTTTATCATAAGGATAATTCTAATACTTATTCTATTGAAAGTAAGGGTAGAAATGGCTTGATGATGTATGTTTCAAAAGAAAAGGTTTTGGAAAAGGGAAAGAATGTTGAGTTTGAAAAGAAAAGATAAGCCTCATCTAAACTTAGAAAAGAAAAGGAAAAATCATAAGCATAAAGAAAAAAAATCTCTAGTGAATCAAAAGAAAGAAAAGAAATGCTAGTGATTGATGCAAAATACAAAATAATATCCCAAGTATTTAATTGAAACAAAAGAGTTAGTGTAAAGTGAAAAATCCTTAAGTGAATGAAAAGGTTAGTGAAAAGATGAGCCTAAAGAGAAGAAAAGGATGATGGTTTGGTTTGGGAAGTTTTAGAAAAAAAGTTGGATTGCATAAATGGGAGAAAAACTAGAATAGGACAATATTTTGGGGTCTTAGAAATGGAAGTTGAATGTTGTATTATTCCTCATTGCCCTTTGTCCCATTTTGATTTTTCTTCTCCAATCACTCCCTTTGAGTGATAAGGAATATATTGTGTGTAAAACTTATTTTGTGCATTGTATTCCCCATTCCACCTAACCAATTAAGAAACTTAAGACCACTATTTGAGCTTGCTTCACCCATTTAATTGAATATAGTAAGATAGCTTAGGCTAGACAAGGGGATCACATACTCTTAGTAATAAGATGGATTGTGAAAATGAATGAATGATGAGATGAGTAGTGATGCTAGTTTGAGAATGATGATGTATTGTGTTTGAGATGCTAGTTCATTAGACTTTATCTTGATCTTTTGGTTATGAGGTTTCCACCTTCAAACCTCTCTTCTTTACTTACTTTTTGTTCCTTGCTTGAGGACAAGCAAATGATAAGTTCGGGGGAGTTGATATCTTTGCTTTTTTATGCTTTCTAACATTGATTTTGATTTCATTTTGAGTTGTTTAGCTTGCATTTAGGTCTAGATAGGTTGTATCTCTCATATCATTGCATGTTTATGGTGTGCGGAGCTGAATTGGAATCAAAACCGATGAGAAGGAGTCAAAAAGGGAGAAAAAGGAGGTTTAGAAAAAGTATCGACCAGATGGTATCAGTCAATATGGCCTATAAAGTTTACTAGAGAAAGCTATTGACCATGCAGCCCGGTACACATGGTCTGATACATAAATATCGACCAAGATGTACCGATTAGAAGAGACCTATGCAGAATCTAAGGAAGAAATACCGAGCAAGCTTAGCCAATACAGTTGGACTGATATGTTGGTACGGCTAACATGTATCGATTGGGTAAAATCCGATACAAAGCAAAGGGAAAGCACACTGATGGGAAAAAACCGATACACTCAACCTGGTACAACCATATTGGCTGGACTATACCAGTTGAGTTGGCTGATACAAGTGATGAAGAAGCTGTACCGAGCACGCGTATCAGTTAAGTTTCCCGATACTCAGGAGAAAAATTCAAAAATAAAAGTTGACCAAATATTTTATCCATTTATTTGACTGGGTTAACCAACTTGTTTTGGGTTAACCCAAGAACATCATGGAGTACTATTTAAGGTTTTTAGACCTAATTTTAGAGATATCTTTTTCTCTGGTTAAGAACCTTTGTAAAATTTTGAATCTTTGTTATTTTAAGTTTGGATCTCTATTTTGATTATGAATCTTCTTCGATTTTTCTATTTCTTATCATGATACAACACGTTTCTATCATTAGAATTTGTGTTTTCTCAATGATTAGTGAGTAGTTCCTCTTAAGCAAATGGTTTAGGTAGATAAGAGTGATTAGATGGCTGAATATAATGTTTAGGATTTAGATATCTTAGATCTTCATTCAATAGATATTCTTAATGCTAAATTTGACTTGATCACTCAAGTTTAGATCATAGGATGAATTATGCCCGAAAGATGTTCGATGAAATTCCTGAATCGGTCTTTGAATGCTAAATGAGGCATAACCAAGAGATTGTGTTAGTTAGTTTAGTGGATTATCATAAATTGATCTTAATGCTTCTTAATATATGAATATCCAAGAGATTGTTTTAGTTATGTGATTAGAGAAAGGATTAGTGTCACGATAGTGGATTAGTCTATTTAAGGGAATATTAGACTAAGGATTAGCATAAACTGTTAGCAATGAACATCATATGATATCATTTGATCACCCGAATCAATAGCCTTTTCCCATTTGCTTAACCTTTTATATTGATTTATAATTTAATCTTTTGTTGACTTTTCTTAATTTCTGTTGACTTTTGCTTATTTTTTTGTGGATGTTAGGATTATAGGTTTGAACCAAAAAACTTTATTTTTTTAGACTAGATAAAATTTTCATAGGTTCTTTTGAGTTAATTACCCCTGATTTGGATTGATAATTCTATTTGTTCCAATGATAATGATAATGTATTAGGGAATTGAAGTAGCAAAACAATTTGAAAAATCATAGTATCAAAATACTCCTTAAAGCTCTTATTAGAATTAATCCAGCCCATATGAATGCTTTCCATGTCCAGTTGCTTGTTTAGACCATAATCAACAAACTGACAGCCAACCGTTGTTCTTATTTGGTGCAACCTTTTTGTCTTGTATGATTGCTCCTGCATCAATTCCTCCGAGTTCAAAAGGATTTGGCCTCAAATCTAGCATCTCTTCATCCTCAAAGTATGGTGAAAGATCACCCACATTGAATGTTGCTGAAACTCCATAATCATTTGGAAGTTCAAGTTTATAAGAATTATCGCCAAAGTTCTCAAATACCTTGAATTGTCCTTCTGTCCTTAGCATAAGCTTAGACTTGCATGATGCTGAAATCCTCGTTTTCCTCAAATGCAACCAAACCATATCACCTGGTTCAAAGGACTTATAACGTTTATTCTTGTTTTCTTTCTTCTTATACTTCTCATTAGCCTTCTCAATATCAGCCCGAGAACTCTCATGTAGCTTCTTCATTGTCTTCACCCTTTCTGCTGCTTTATAATTCTTTTGGAACTCACAAGGCAATAAAATCATATCAATATGAGTTATATGATTCAGACCATACACTACCTCAAATGGAGAACGCCTTGTAGTGTAGCCAATTGATATATTATAAGAAAACTCATCTTGTGCAAGGTTCAAATCTCATTCCTTCAAGTTCTTCTTAATCAACCCCATCAAAAGCATAGTTAAAGTTTTGTTGGTTACCTTAGTTTGGCCATCTGTTTGTGGATGACAAGAAGTACTAAACAACAACTTAGTACCAAATAACCTCCACAAAGTCTTCCAAAAATAGCTTAGAAACTTTGAATCACGATATGAAACAATAGTCTTTGGTACTCCATGAAGACGCACCACCTCTTTGAAGTATGAATCAACAACTTGACTTGCATAATCTGTCTTATGGCATGGTATAAAATGAGCCATTTGGTTGAATCTGTCAACAACCACCATGATAGAATCCTTTCCTATTTGTGTTCCTAGAAACCCCACAATAAAATTCATGCTCACATCATCTCAAGGCTGCTTAGGAACTAGTAAAAGAGTGTCAAGTCCAGGTTGGCGAGATCAATCTAAACAAGAATTTATCTCGCCAGTTGGCGAGATGAATATGAACAAGAATTCATCTCGCCAACTGGCGAGTGAATCCAAACAAGCATTCAGAGAAATTCATCTCCTAACTAGTGAGATGAATCTGAACAAGCATTCGGAGAAATTCATCTCCTAACTAGCGAGGTGAATCTGTACAAGTATTCATCTCCCCAGTCGGTGAGAATCTGAATCAAAACAAGCATTCGGAGAAATTCATCTCCTAACTAGCGAGATGAATCTAAACAAGCATTCATCTCCCTAGTTGGCGAGATGAATTGGAGAAATTCATCTCTCTAACTAGAGAGATAAATTGGAGAAATTCATCTTTCCAACTGGCGAGATGAATCTGAACAAGAATTCATCTTGCAAGTTGGCGAGATAAAACGGAGAAATTCATCTCGCCAACTGGCGAGATGAATATGAACAAGCATTCATCTCCCTAGTCAGCGAGATGAATCAAAGAAAATCATCTTGCCAACTAGCAAGATGAATCTGAACACGAATTCATCTCGCCAANACAAGCATTCATCTCCCTAGTCAGCGAGATGAATCAAAGAAAATCATCTTGCCAACTAGCGAGATGAATCTGAACACGAATTCATCTCGCCAGTTGGCGAGATGAATATGAAGAAGCGTTCATCTCGCCATCTGGCGAGATGAATATGAAGAAGTGTTCATCTTGTATCGTTTCCAGTCACCTATTTTCTCGTATCATTTTGAGCTTCCGTTGACATCTTACCATAAATTTCGTAAAAATTATTCCTTTCGTACGATAACTTCCTGCGATTTGCAAAAGAATCATGAAATCATTTCGTATTGATCAACCGTATAAATCAAAGGCGAATAACGTAAATGTCAATACTATTTCAATTACGAGAACGATATAATCTTTCCGCAGAGGTTTCAATCGTATCATTACAAGTAAGCTCAGTTTCCCGGGTAGAACCGTAAAAATTGCCTAAATCGTAAGATGGCCCAACAAGGCCTAAAACACGATAACATCCCACTTATGATTCTAGATGAGAATCGAGCCCAAGTACAATGATGGTCGAAGCTTATCCTACAAGCCATGAAGAAATGGAAGAAATCCAGAAAAGGAAGATTTCTGCAGAAGAGTCAATCAAGAAAGGAATATTTCCACGGAAGAACGGAAGACAGAAAAGGAAGATGGATCAATCCCGAAGCTTATATAAGAGAGATAAAAAGAAGGGGCATAGACACGTTCAATTCTCCACACCCAAATACTTAGGGCTTTAGTCTGTTTTCCGTTATTGTTAGTGACCTGTGACTCAATTAGGTTTATCAGTATCCGTTGCTAGATCTAGGATAACTTTCCAACAGTTCTTGTGGCCGCCTTCACCTGTTGTAACACGTTCACGCACCGATTAAGAATAAGACTTCTATTGCTGTCTTTTGTGTTCTTAAATTCCTATTCTTATTAATCACTTTCATATTCTGATGTTTTTACGGTTGACTCACAGAAATCCGAGATCTCTGGAAAATTAAGGTTCGCTATGAATTTTTGTAACTAACGGAAATCGACAGTGCAAATTTTGGTTCCCACAGTTTGGCACTAGAAGGAGGGGGACATGCGATTTTATTCACCTCAAACAAAAAGTTCAAACATGTCTACCAAAAATCATAACCACCAACTAGCTCGTGACCGTGTTCCACCGAACGTTAGCGTTGAGTAAACCCCACCGACAAACGTTACCGCAATCAACGCTGACGCGAACACTATAACGTTTGAGGAGATCAAGAAGATGTTCTCGAATCTCGAAAGGAATTCGGAAGAATAAGATAAGCTAACTAGCTCTCTCGCAAAACAGGTCAAAACTCTAATTGTGAAAAGTAGAGCCATCTTCCTATGCGGAACAACCAAGATCCATGGGAGAAGACTCAATTTTGCAACTGCACTCAACCAAACGTAAAATGCGCAAAAGAAACCGCTGGAACAAAATCCTGACGAGACAACTCCTGATGCGACATTGAAAAGCAACCTTCCGCCTCTGGACAAGGCAGCAGAAGTGAACAGAGCTGAGCAAATTAACTTGGAGTCCAGCGAACAATCTGATTCTTCGGATGAGGATGCAGACATGTACCCAAGAAGAAGAAGCAAATGCTCGGCCCAGAAGGATAAAAAATTCAATAAACCCATGACAGAAGAAGAAGAGAATCTCTTTTGGGTTAAACAAGAAGAATTGGCCAAAAAACAGGCTCGGAACATCCCCGATAAACGCCAACAAATTCCGAATGCTAATGATGATGATTTCGACGAAATTCGTGATCTCCGCGATTACAACGCTAAAATCGCCATGGAAGTATGGGCGGTAAAATTGTAGATCCACCATGCGACAGTGCGGCACCAAAGATCGATTGAATCCTCGAGGAAGCCCAGAAAACATCGTTTACAGTGCGTATAACTAAGGCACAAAATCTCCGATCTCGGAAAAATTATAATCCCTATGTACGATGGAAGCGCCGATCCGAAAGCTCATCTGAAAACCTTTCAAATCATAATGGAAAGGTCCAAACTTAAGGAGGGTGAAAAAGACGTAGGATTTTGTGTCCTCTTCGTCGAGCACATTAAGGGAACAACTCTGGAATGGTTTTCCCGATTAAAAATCAACTCCATCGGGAACTTCTGCCAACTTTCGCAGAATTCCTTAAACAATACTCCTTGTTTATGGACATGGAGACTTCGGATGTCAATCTACGGAGTTGTAGATGCACTCAGAGAAAGGACGAGCCCCAGATAAAGCAGCTGTAGATGCGCTCTGGAAAACGATATGGTACAAATAAAAAATCAGAAAGTGGATAGCACTCGAAAAACCAAAGTTGATTCAGGTTGCTCTATACAAAGCCGCATATTTCATCACCATCAAAGAGGAGATGAAAGTCTTGTCCCTGAAATATAAGTCAGCAAAGGTGTCTGCGAAAGAAGCTCCCTTGGAACAGAATCTAAAAAGAGAAATCCTTGTAACGACAATACATCTATCATAAGGGAGAAGATCTATGGGGAGCACATAACTAAGCAATCAACCCATCATCTGAAAGAGGAAAAATGCCTAGGTAATAGTTGGACCCGAAACACCTCGAATGACAAAAAATCCTTCTGCATGTTCCACCAAACGAAAGGTCACTCCACGACAAACTGCAAAGTCCGCGGAGCAAGGATAACAGCAAAACTACTCGCATGAGAGATGTCAGAAATTTCCAGCGTAAATGATCTCCTCAGAGGAGAATATTGACCACCTAGGCCTCACCAGGTGCCACCAGGCAACAATGCACCCCAAGGTCTCCGAACGGAAGGGAAGCACGGAAGATAGTCTGAGGATAAAACCAGCGACGTCAATCGCCGATAATCGAAGGATCACAATTTTGTCAAGATAGTGTTTCCGCAATCAAATTTTATCACCACAAGGCTATATGGCCTGATCACCTTCTCTTTACATCTCTCGATTCGCCAAACAACACAATTACTTTCGAAAGAAAGTGAAGATGTCAGTATCAATACTCCTCACTGCGACCCTCTCGTAATTGATCTCGAGGTTGCAAGAATCCTCTTCTACACATGAAGCACCGTAAACCTAATCTTCAGCGACACTTTAAACAGGATGGGAATCAGAATTTCCGAAATAACTCCAACGCCAAAACCACTCACTGGTTTCTTTGGCACAACAACCATAACTCTCAAATCAATTCAGCTTCCAGTCGTGGCCAAAGAAGTCACCAAAATAGTCGAATTCGCCGTAGTCGACAATCCTGCCATCTATAACGCGATCGTCGGGACACATTGGATAAATTCTATGAAAGATGTCCTATTGATTTATCACTTAGGCATCAAATTCCCAACGCCCCACAAAATATTTGCAATCTGGGGATGTCAGAAACAAGCAAGACTCTACTTCCTAGCTGGGCATAAACTAAGACGGATCACAATGATGCCAGTGATCGGACCCAAACGATCATAGATAACTCAACCATCAACGAGAACGCTTCGAAGAAACATGAAAAAGCTTTAGAAAATCACGAATCAGATTCGTCAAATCAAGAAACGACTTAACCTGAAGAAGGCGACCACACCTACGAATCTAACGTCCTGGACAAAATAGGGAAGAAAATGCCCACAAAATTCATCGACCCAACTCTAGCCACTGCGGCCAAAACGGTCGACGCAAAATCACCAAGCGAGTAGTCTAACTCATGACAACAAACTGAATTACGAGACGGCTTGATCCCCAAAAATGGTACGTAGTCAACTTTTCGCAGGAAAAGTGCAATTGTCCCCCTCTCTAAAAAAGGGTGAGTGGGTACGTATACGTATACTCGTATACTCCCATATGTTGAAATATTCGCACTCATGAACTCGATATTTTCGAAACTTTTTGGCAATAAGAAAAACGCATTTCTATTTAGAAAATTTCGCCACTCTCTTTTGTCACAAGCACATTTGACACTTTACGACTAAACACAGCAATATACGATTCACTTAAAAATGCCTAAGCAAAAAATAACTTGAACCGCCATCGTGCGACATTTTACAAAACAGCTTTCGTAAAATCAAACTCGAAAAAAATTCACGAAATAACTCGACGATATTATACGAAACAACTTTCGTAAAAATAACTCAAAAATATTTTTTGCAAAATTAAACTCGATAACATTTTACGAAATAGCTTTTGAAAATTTAAACTCGACAACTTTTTAAGAAACAACGTCCATAACATTGAACTCGGAATCATTTTACAGAACAACTTTCGTAGAAATAAACTCGATAACATTTTGCGGAAAAACTTTTGTAAAATTAAGCTCGATAGTGTTTTATGATACAAATTTCGTAAAATTGAAAATGCTTACGAAACGACACTCGTAAATAAAGCATAAATCAAATAAACATCCAAACGAAAGTAATAGTTTTCCCTGCAAACATCCACGAACGAACTAAAGTGTTTTTTTTT
>OVBE01014054.1:0-12289 GCA_900406425.1 Iberis pinnata | reverse complement strand
GCTAAAAAGTGATAAGAAATGTTATGTACAAACCGTGAAATTCAAGTGTTATCATCCGACCTCGTATGTTGAATGCACATTTCAGCCAGATATTTATATGGGTTTCTCAAACAACTTACATTTACTATCATCTGTTGCTGCTTCACAGGTATTCTGGTGTTCGGTCCATCTTTATTAGTGGATGGGCCCAGACATCATTAACTACCAATATGACCATCTACGTTTACCTCTTCCCTCACATAAGTGCATTGTATATTCGTAACTATATACTGACTATAGAATTACTGCTTCTCTTAGGGAAATAAAGTTCAACAAGATTCGAAAGGTGATGGAGAAGAAGAACATGAAACTTTGTCTAACATTCGTCACAAGGTGAGGAGAAGAACTGAGGATGTTGAGAGAAAACACAAAGCGCATGATTCTGTAGATAGTCGTCCTACAAAGAGGAGTAAGGCTGATGAAAGGAAAAAAAATAGCCAAAGAAGTAGTTAGAAGAAGTTCAAGGATTAATCAAAACCTTGCTGCTAAACCGAACCATGTGAAGATTGAGAATATGCCACCACGTCATGCAAAAAAAACCATCATCATGCCAATTGTAGAGGATGATGATCTCTGGGAGGTCACTCTCTCCCCTATGAATATGGAGTTCAGACATCATGTTATTGTTCTCCATCGTAACAGTTCACTTATTCTATATAGGGTTTATCATGTTGGTGAGAATCTCACCATTGAGAACACGCTGTTCATGTCAATATTCGAACCAACATAAATATGGCAACAAAACGTAAGTTTCACATCTCGTAATTGGTAATCAGTACACAAGACTTCATGCGTAACCAAATATTCTTTTCGGTAGTTAGTATACTCGTATACTAGCTTCTAAGTTGTTCTCAATTATGTAGGTGATGGACATTGTTCTCCTTTACGTACAACTTAGGAGAGACAAGCTACGAAACTGCAGGTATGATTTCCTCCCAACGAGTTGGGTTCAAGAAATGAGGCATCTATGGGGGTCTTTCCAACGCACTGTTGACAAGGAGAAGTTCCTGTTCTCGGTTGCTTCAACTTTCCCAGTCTCTAAGCATCCAAAGTGGTTCTCATCAATGGACATTATATACTGTGCAATGGTCATTCAAACGAAACACTGGCTTGGTCTTGCAATTGACCTCCAGCAAAGGTCAATAGAAGTTCTCGATTGTAACCATAAAAATATTTCCAAAGACGAGGTTGAGCAGGAGCTGCAATTTATGTCAACACTACTGCCTTTTTTCATAAAATGGCAACG
Source organism: Iberis pinnata (assembly GCA_900406425.1). Taxonomy (NCBI): domain Eukaryota; kingdom Viridiplantae; phylum Streptophyta; class Magnoliopsida; order Brassicales; family Brassicaceae; genus Iberis; species Iberis pinnata. Next base: position 11,004 of record OVBE01014054.1, on the reverse strand, counting down.
GGTTATTGCTGAAGTTGGACCAATTGCTTTGGATCCATTTCAGATTGACATGAATGAATTAGATGTCATTGTGGAGGACACATGTTTGTTCTTCATAAATGCTCCTACACTTACCTTTACTTATAATTATACAGAATGACAATGTTATTGTTCTTCTTTCTTAGCCCTGTCTGGTGTAGCAGCCCTTGTCCTCATGGAGCAACATTTGCTTGACCACATAGACGAATCTTCGTTGTTAGGAAAGCAATATCTTAAAGTGGCGGCAAAGAACTATGGGATTGAATGTTTTGATGCACTTGTTAAGGATCCTCCTACTCCAACCCTCCGATTTAAGTTATTTTGCATACTTAAAACCTGAACAACTTCTTTGTTTACTCCTCTATCAAAACAAACTCTTCCTCACTTTAATTGTTTGAAACATGTTCGTTGTTTTTCCGTGTTATATTTCATTTACTTATCTTACGCCTACTTTATTTAAGGTTGTAAATACGGTTAATACATCGAAGGTTGTGGGTTTGGCCTGCCTTACAAAAACAGTTATTAAACACGATATACCAGTTACTTAACTTGGTATACCAAGGACATTAAATAGGCTACGTTATTTTTATACATAGACCACGAGAGAACCTTCACACGCTACGCCTTTTGCTGCAATACCCAAAAACCTTCCCCCACCATTTCCAGGTATTAAACTCCCTCTATCGGCTTGCCTTATTATGTCCTTTTCCATGGGAACGGCTGCACTTCCTATGTTCAACGACCTGCCAATATTCAATCAACCATCATCTATAATTAACTATATTCATCATGAACTACAACTTCATGTTCAAACTTACCTTGTACTCCCCCCGAGATAAAATCCTTACTTTCTTTGGCCGACCAGAAGGCCTTCTAACCTTTGGCGGCATTAACTCCTTACCTTTGTTGAAGAACGAACCTGTTAATGCATTCCCTCCAGCAGAAGGTATTGGATATATGTTCTCAGCATATGCCCCAACCCAAACATTATTGTAATACTCACTAATCACCATTGGTTCAGTGGGAAGATCTACACTTGATGCAGCTACGAGTGCATGCGCGCATGGAATTCCAATCATTTAAAACTCTCTGCAACTACAAGATCCATCCTCAAAATTAACGTGGTAGGTTCCACCTTTTTTGTTGTCACCTCGTACTTTGTTGGATAAATGGATTTGACAACCATTTGCATTTCCTCGTCATAGTTGCATTCAAACGGCTTTCGTACCTGTGGTGTTAGACAACAGTCACCCTCCATTTTCTTTGCTGCTTCACCCTAATAGCAAACCAAATCATAATCCGACTCCTGATGTATTCAAGCATTGTCACCAATGGGTACTCTCTTGCTTCCTTCACTACATTATTCCACCACTCCGCAATGTTGGAATCCATTATGTTATACCCTCTCCCTCCAAAATGAGACGTGTCCAATGAGTAAAACCTGTACACATCCTCAGGTCAGCAAAGTTACTAATACTAATTTATTGAATAATTGCCCATAGACCTTACCAATATCGAGTAGGTATGCAGCGCATGCAGGGTTGGTATTCTGTATTTCCAAGAATTTGTTGTTGAAATCAGTGATTGTGTATGATCTGGCAGCTTGCATCATTAGATAACCAAGAGTTTTAGGCTCAAAGTTTGTCTTCACATTGCGGTACAAATGCACAATGCAGCACGCATGTCTCGCCCTTGTGTATACCTACAATGTCAGAACACAAAATTTGATATTAGTATATTGCATATCAAACATAGTATATTAGGTACACACTCTGTGTTTTTTGTAACGATACCTTCTTAAGGCCGACGTATATGCTTGCATGTCTGTCTGATATAATCACCAAATCAGCAGAATCACATACAAAGGTTTTTAATCTGTTAAAAACCATTCCCAAGAATCATCATTCTCACTATCAACGATGCCATACGCCAAAGATAACACTTGAAAATTAGCATCTTGACCTACTGTGGTCAGCAGTTTACCACCGTACCTAGCCTTTAAAGATGTTTCATCTACGACAACCACCTTCCTAAGATAAGCAAACCCCTTCACAGAAGCACCCATGACAATGAAGTTGTACTTGAAACACGTAGTCCCATCACTTTCGGTTATATATTCCATGTAACATCTGCTACCATCATTCATATGCTCTAACAAGGCCATGTAATTTGGCATAATAGCATAGCTTCCAGTAACTGAGCCTAGTGCCCTGCCCATTGCAAATTCACGAGCCCTCCAAGCTTTCCAGTATGAAACATTGACATGGAATTCATCTAGCATAATTTTCTTCAAACCAAAAGGATTAGGACCCTTCTTTATGCATAAGTAATTCTTCGCAACCAATTGAGCAATCACTTGAGTTGTTGCCAATTTATGATAGTTTCTCCGCTCATCTATTGTACAACAATGCTCGAACGTCGCTGATTTGGAAATTGTCAGAGCTATCCACTCTCGCAATATAGATACGCCATGGGCATACATATGATGTACATTTGAGGACCATGCCATCGGGTGAAGACCGTGCTGTTTTAAAGTTAAACTTTTTTGATTGCAATTTTAATCTTGCAATCGACTTTGTTTTTGAACACACGGCCAACAAATATCTTGTCTCCCTCGTAATCAAGGTCAAACAGAGCTCCATCTATGCTTGCACATATAATATACATGTTCTCATCAACTCTTACCTACATGATCAAACTTCGAATAATTTGTCTATCATATCCGATATACAAAGTTTCATGAACGTAAATATATACCTTATGTGTACATATCATTGAAAACTGGGGGTGCATCCCGATTAAACAGTGTTGGATCATTTATATCAGGAAAAAACACGTTCTCAGCTTCGTCATCGTTTGTGACCCAACCAGGAATGGCGTGACTGAAATGGTCCACACATTCTTCTTCGCTTATTGTACCGCTTGAGTCATATGAGGTTTGAAAGAGTCTTCTTACTACAGAGTGGTGTCTTCTGTCACTCGTAATTTCAGATTGGGGAACATCTTTCCCTCTTCCCATCATCTCTTGTTGTACAAGTAATCTTCTCATCTCCAGAACCGGTGGATCCGCATCTACATTTACATCATGTTCATGAGCAACACCCTTCCCTTTGTCATCTATACGATTTTGCAATCTGGGTCCACATTCTCTACTCAATAGAGTAGTCAAACTATCAACGTTGGTACTCGGTACATCTACTAAATGTATCAGTTCAACAACTTCATCATCTGATTCGTTCGAACTGATTGCATCCTCGCTATGTGTCTTTGGTTCTGAAGTGTCATCAGCCTCTCCTCCCTCTGATGCTTCCATCGCATTTTCCTGAAAGTAATAGCTACTTGTCTCGTTATACGTTTCATCGCTGGTTGTGTCATCCTCATTTGCAGACCGTTCGTAGTTTGGTGCTTTCTCCAACAAACAATAACTAGACCCTGCATTGCCAGTCAATTCGGGTTTTATTGTCACAAACAGATCCACTTCCTCTATGTCCCTACGCATTTTCACAAAGACCCGCACATCATCGTCCCCTTTTATATATTATGGATCTACTTGACTGTCCTCCCCTGCCAACATCCACTCTGGATACGCATACGACATTATTATATTTATAAATGACCCTCGGAAATCAATAGTCCTCGCAACCAGATTGACAAGATCTCCATATGGCATGCTAAGGTAAATTCGTATTTGCTTGATCTCCTAACTCAGTTTCCGTATGAACTACCATTTCCCATTTGGCATTTGCATCCAGTTTCCCACCATAACTCTCACTAAGTCTTGACTACTAACCTGCAAATCATCAAAACACTTAAAACAGTTAGTATATTGTCATTAATTTATAACTGTTAAACATAAGGTTCTTGTTTACATTTTGGGTTTTTTTTGGGTCTATTGTTCGGTATTATGGTATATTTTTTGGGTCTATTGTTCCCTATTGGGGTATATTTTTGACTCTGCTTAGGCTTGTTTAAACAAATTTTGGGTATATTTTGGGGTGTAATGTTGCTTCTTAGGGTTTATCATTTCCCCTTTTTGGGTTTACTATTTTCTTATTTGGGTTTATTGGCCCCATTAGGGTATCTGTTGCGGTGTAGGGTCTCGTTTTGCCATATTCTGTTTAGATTTGCACATAAATTTAGTGATAGTTAGTATATCCAAACGAGTAGGTTATTTATCATACTTATGGTAGGGTCTACATTTCCGGACCCTATTATTGAATTTTTCCAACCACAGTTTGCTTTACCCTCCCTTTGACATTCAAATGTATTTTTTTCTACGGTGATTGTCGGGGTTTCCCTTCTACATTCGGGTATCTTAAGAAATTTTGTTTATAATAGCTTTTTTTTCCTTTCCACAAGTTGAATTTATAATTTTAAAAAGTTTACTATTCATCTTCTTCTCCGTTTTGGGGTATCACCTACCGTAACGCTTGTGAAAAAGCTTTTATTATGAAAACAAATTAAAAAGGGAAAACTGCCTCATTATCTACAAACTTTTTCTTTAAACTTAATAACTCCGACAATATATATCACGAATACGACTTACAACCGATAATCTTCTTACCCCCTCCACCGGCGGCGCGTTTGGTATACCATCCATTGGAGTCGATTTTTTGTTCTTACAGACAAATACCTAAATTACTATCACTGATATAGAAAATCAGCCCTAACCTACGTCGTTTTGGGGGGAAAATTCAAAATCTTATCTTATTTTGTCATGATACAGTTTAGACTGACGGAGAAGACATCGCCGATTTGATTGAGCCGCCTGATATCAGAAACAGAGCCAGCTGGAGTCTACGCTTCTTTCTTGTAACGCGTGTGTCACACCGGAGGAGAGAGTGGAGATATAAGCGGTATATTGTTGCCGAAAAACTAATTATAGACGGCAATGTACATTTTCCTAATTCTCTTTTTGCTATTGTTATTTTGCAAATTAACCCTATTTTTTACCGGTTTTTAAAGAAGTAATTTTTAAGACAAACACCGATCCATATTCTTTACCAATTTTATCGGTTCGACCGCGGGTTCGAGTCGAGTTTCAAAAACTATGAGTCATAAGCAATTGCATCGAGATATTGTTGTCCTAACGGTAAGGCCCAATACTAGTCCGTTTTACAATAAGATGGGTTTTAAACCCATTTGTATATAATTAGCAACTAAGTTACTGCTAATCATTTTTTTATCATTCACATTTTTCTCATTCAACTTGATATTTCACGGATGTTGACAAGTTGCATTGCAATTGGAACAACGATGTTGCTGTATGACATTAATTTACACAAGGGGAACAATCTGAATAATTGTAAAGTAATTTATAAATAAAATATAAGAATATCGTATAATAATCTAGATAAAATCTAATTTTGGCAGAGTCGAATAAACTCTTTTTTCTTAACTTAAAAATCGCCCCGTAGTGTGACGGTTGAATGACGATTAGAGTCCCAGGATAAAACTGCATTATTTCTTCTATTCGCATCACTCGAATAAGAAGTCCAACGAACCATAGTTTTATGTGTACTCTCAAAACCAAAGAAAGAAAGAAGAGAGAAGGAATAATAATCACAAAGAAAAGATGAAAATGAGATTGTTCTTCTTTCCCTATAGACTTATGTGTGTATATATGCATGAGAGAGAAGGTGGATAAATTCTCTCTTTGACCACTTTCTTAGTGGAGACATGCCATTAATTAATAATTTAGTTTGATGCATTAGTGAAAGGGGGATTATAAATTGACTAAATCAATTATCATAATTATTATAATAATTTATTATCACAATTTAATTTTTTTTTCATCAAGGCGTTAAATATATGTAGTGATCAATTACACAATTAAACATTGATGCAAAATCGATTATTGGGCCTGAAGCCAATGAATATGTAACTACATGTAAACTTGATCTTGAGTTCGAGTCCATCTCAACTCGTCTATATGCGCGCGCTAAGTTTAACATGAGTTAATTCCTCACTCTGTAAAAATAGTCTAAGACATTTTAGGACTTCTCCACTAAATATAATTATTTCATTTGTGCTATTCAATCATCAACCGTGGAATAATTATTTATTATTCACAAAAACTCTAATTTGGACAAATGCGTACACTACTTAATAGTGTTTGCGGCGATAAATTCACCGCTCTTATAATCCAGTTATTTTCTCTTAAGAAATTCATCGAAAAGTTACTCGGAAATAAACTGACGCAACATGTCTAAAAATTGAGTTCCAACAATCCCCCACATGAATAGAAATAATTCTACATGAATAAAAATAATTCTAAGCTAAAAAAGACTCGTTAAAAAGACTTTTGACAATACATTCGAAAAATCATTGTATCATAGATGGTAACGTGTTTCAGCCTTGAACCACTCGTAGTGAATAACTCTCGGATTAACTCAACTAGGAAGTGACATGATGTCTCGAACCCCCTCGTCTTTGATGTAAACCTAGACAATAGTTATCACATAGTTTTATTTTCCCACAGAATTAGGTTCTCTATTGTGTTCATTTTGGCCTTGAACTTACATGGTCAATCATGAGTGAACTTGGAGAATACAACTTCACATTCATTCTCCTAGAAATGGCCTCATTTCACACTCACTAGGTGATATACCATAAGCTCTTTTCAGAAGTAACATGTTGTACTTTCAAGCAATGGAATCATTAAAAGCTAACGCTTAACTTTAGCACATACATGTATGCACTGTTTAACATCCTAGAACTAAGTAGAAATATAAGTTTCACAGTACTTTCATCAGATTCAGTTTGATTTGGTTGCCCCTTTGAACCTACTTCTTGGGATCTCCAGTCATGTAGGTGGGGTTTCCATCAAACATTCTCTTTAAGTTGTAGGCTTTAAGCTCATTCCTCTTGATGATTAAAACCTAGATCTCCATGACAAAATTTGAATAGACGAATCCGCTAGTTTGTCAGTTAGTTTGATGTAATCTATTGTGATGACACCACTTGAGATAAGATGTGATATGGGTTTGTGTCGTATTTTTGAAAAGATATGACTAACAATATCCTTAAACTTATTTCTCGAGCCATAGTCAAATGACTATCATTGTGTACACATAATGCTCGCATAAGTTTTTTCATATCATGATATCTTCCACATAGATCCAAAGCTAATAAGTTACATTGACTTTATAAAAAACTGAATTCAGATTTCATGGTTAATCTGATCAATATAGTTTATTTAGAAGATTTTCATGATGTTATTGCACCACCATGTGTACAGACATATCCGTTTATGGATTTGTAGTCTTTTGGACTGGATAATCAATTGTTATAATTGTTTTTGTCTCAAAAACCGTTGGTTCTTTACTATTGTGTTGCTTATAACCTTTAGTACTCACACATTATTGAATAATTTTTTTTATAATATATCATTATTTATGGCACATAGAGTCTTGTACATCTAATATAGTATTTTAGATCTCTAATGACATAAGAGCTTATCTTAAATATTGTCAAAAACTTTCTAGCATAATGATCACGAGACAAGATAATTCCTTAAGAATATCTAGTCATATAGATTTCTAGAATTGCATCTTTTAGTCTCATCTAATTGTTATGATTGATCATGTCATATTGATAATGAGCATGTCATCTATATACAAATATATATCAAAATATTCATGGATATTACTTTCAATTCAATTACTGATCAAAATCAATGATGAAGCTATTTGACATCATTAGTTTGTCAAATTTTTATGCCATGTGTAAGAGTTTGTAAGTCTTCACAGTGACTTCACAATCGATATACTTTGTAATTTTTGTCTATGAACAAAACCTTTATTTTTCTAAATCACAATTTAGAAACGAAGTCTTAACATGCATTTACACCTCTTGCCTTGAAGCCTATGAGACAAATTGAGTGGCTCATAAGAATGAGGTCGATCTCACTTATGACTATTTTTTTCTATAAAGATTAGTGTGGTGTAGTCATGTTGTCGATAAACTTCTTAGTCATTCTTTTAAGAAGGATCTCATAAAATCAAGATATATAGATTTTTTCCATTACTAGTTCTTTTGCTAGGTTTAAGTTAATCTTCAACTTCTTCTACTCCATACTCAAAATTCTAGAAGTGATTATCTCATATAGAGAGGCTCATGTATCTTCTTGAAAAAAGAAACACATTTCTTGATTTCATAGTTGTATTAACATAGATTTTCAGTTGTTTGATTTTCATGTGTGTTTGTGGATTTAAAATTCGTGTAATTTTTGAGAAAAATTCGTGTAATTTCATGCAAAATTTATAATTCATTTTTTCTGCAATTCTATATGTACAATTATATCTCAATTATATTTTTCAGAAAGTCTATTTTATACAAATTTTGCATGAAATTACACGAATTTTTCTCAAAAATTACACGAATTTTAAACAGACTAAATCTTGCAGAAACTCTGGAAATTCTAATAGTAACAAATTTGTTTATGCAACAATATTGCATGAATTTTTCCTGAAATTTTGTTGTACAAATTTGTTTTTACCCAAATTATGCACGAACATTGAAGAATTTAGTTTCTGCACTAATTTTGCACGAATCTTTTTTCGCAAAATATTTGCACCGATTCTTCACGAACACTGAATATTCAGTTTCCGCATGAATATTGCACATATACATATACATTTTGCACTAATTATGCAAATCCAATATATATAATCCTGATTTTGTATACAGAAATTGTCCAAGAATTTTGTATTTAATTAGATTCAAATGCAAACCACTACCAAATATAGTATTGGTGCGTCGACTCATCTTATAATTTTTTTTTTCAAGAATAAAGAAAACTTTTTCACCGTTATCGATGCAACTGATTTGAACATCTAGATAAACATCAAGATTTCATTTCATATAAAAGACAGAGTCACAGATGGCAAACCATTCCCTATAAGGATTGTCGACTCATTATGCTCGTCTCTATTGAAAGTGTTATGTAAAAGTGTTTTAGTGATACTTGTCTATTCGCATACAAGCGAATCCGAACTAGTATACTAAACCATAATAAAATCACTCTAGCAATTTAATCCAACTTAATTAATTGCAGAATTTTATTAAAAATTTTCCATGACTATAATTTGGAAACAAAAATTTAATCGCCATCAAATTTATTATCTATGAAATTTTGCTAAATAATAGCAATTATCAGACCAGATATTAATTTGAGATTACACTACAAGAAATATGGCTTTCCTTAGCGTTCGAAAAACGCTACCGTAGGATAGCATAGCGGTTTATTAAACGCTCTGACAGCATCCGTCATTATAGGTCGGACACATTAGATAGCAAATTTAATGTTTGCTAGAATTATTGAATTTATGATAGCGTTGTTCAATATGCAATTGTTTATTTTTATAATAGCGACGTATATTTGTTATTAAAGGTTTTTAATAATAGCTTTAGTTTTTTATATTCAATAGCGTTGGGTTTGTATTATAATTGGATTGCATCTATAGCAGTTTATTTTACAAAGATAGTGATAGGTTCAGGTTTTAATTCCTAAAACTACACTGTAGAGAACATATCTTTGTAATATAGTTTAGGGTCGATCCCACAGAGAACCAATTAATGTGGCTTTCAGTTAAACTTTCAATTCTAGCTAAAACAGAAATAAAAGAGATTGTTTCAAAGCGATTGGAAATAAAAGCAGAATACTAAAAATGTAAATGTAAATCAATAAACGAAAATGCTAGGCGTTAGGGAAATTCCACAGGTATTCAGGTTGAAGGTTCAGGTTGACGAACAAGTTTAACAATGCAAATAATTCTCAACTCAATAGACATAAGCTAGGCTAATCTCCTTCCGAAGTATTAGACCCCTATGAATGAATCCTATCACTCAAGACTAACCTTCTCCCAAAGTCTTAGATCTCTAAGCTAGATTCAACATGCAATAGTTTTAGATTCGATATGTTCATAAGCGTTAAAGACAATACTCCTGCAAGCAGAAACACTTACTCATCTAGACTAGGTCAGATATAATAAACCAAATCCTTTTGTATTTATTAACCTAAAATCATGAACTAGGTGATCAGGCTAATTCAAGCAATGAATGCAAATCTAGACTAAGAACCTAACAAGTTAAATCATCAATGTCAAACCCTAACTATCAAACCTGTTTTCACTGGGAAAACCCTAAAATCTAACAAAAGAACTACTTAGACATGATAAAGAAATAAAAAATCATAGATGAAGAATTCATAATCAAAATCAAAATTAAACAAAAGAGGAGTTTTAGAAATCATCTCTAAATACAGAAGTGTGGATCTCTTCTCTCCAAGAAAGCTCTCAATAAAAGTTGTGTAAAAGTAATGTTGTTTCTAAAATCTAAGCCTAAGGCTTATTTAGAGTTTTAAAATAAAAGAAAAATCCTAATCTAATAAGGAAAAACTAATAATAAGTTGTGAGGACAAAAGCGTCTTTTTGCATATCTCCTAATCCACTCGTGCATAGGGATCGATCGATCCTTACTTTCGCAAATCCGTAGCCTTCTGGATCGATCGATCTCCACATGGATCGATCGATCTGCTTCTAAAATGCTGCGTAGTAACTTCTTCTGCGAGACAGCTTCGACCAATATTCAGTAAAATCGCCATAACTCTTGATTGAACCGATGGATTGACTTCAAACCACTTCCATATGAAAGCTAACTCAATTGGCCAGGTTGAATCAAAGTTCTAGCTCGATCCATCCATAAGAAAATCTTCAAATCTCAATCAACATTCGGCTCTTCTGCTGAACCTTGATGCTGCATCAGTCAAATAGCATTCATTTTGCACCAAAAACTACATTTTTGCTCCATAGCGTCCAAAACACCTAGAAACATGAAAATATGCCAAAAAATACAAGGAAAGCACTCGAATGATGCCAAATAGCAAGCATAAATGCCCAATAAAAGGCATCAAAATTGAGTGATATCAGATAGCAAACCATTTGTGTTATTATTGGTCAAATAAAAATTAAATAATTTTATTAT
>OVBE01014053.1:0-12289 GCA_900406425.1 Iberis pinnata | reverse complement strand
TCTCTTCAGGAGTCATATCAGACCGTCTCGGAGGCAAGGCAGTCTCAATATCATCAAGATTTCCGGTTTGAACGTTCTAGTCTTGCGAGTTCTTCGTTAGTGAGGGTGAGCAATTCAGATGATATATCAGATCTTCTGGTCATGCACTTGCAAAACAAAAACAAGAAGAAAGAACGAGATTAAACTAAAAAATAAAAATCCTAGACTAGACTCTAAGTAAAACTTAAAAGGCACAATTGGTCCCCAACAACGGCGCCAAAAATCTGATAGGTTCAGGTTTTAATTCCTAAAACTACATTGCAGAGAACATATCACTATAATATAGTAAAGGGTCGAATCCCACAAGGACCAGATAGTACGACTCTCAGTTCTAAAATCGATTCTAGCTAAGATAGAAAGAAAAGATAAATTGTTTCGAACAATTGATAATAGAATCGATAATTAAAAACGAATGTAAATCGATAAACTAAAACACTAGGCGATAGGAAAGTTCCACAAGTATTCAGGTTTGAAGTTCAGGTTAACAAGCAGGATTTAACAAATGAAAATACTTCTCAACTTAAAAGACAACAATAGACTAATCTCCTCCCGAAATATTAGATCCATACGATACAATTTCTAAGAAATAAAGACTAACCTTCTCACGAAATCTTAGATCTCTAAATTTAGACAATTAAATCATGTTGTGAATGCAGATTCGATATGTTCATAAGCATCAAAGACAATACTCCCGCAAGCAGAGACACTTATTCATCTAGACTAGGTCAGATTAAATAAACCAAATCCCTTTGTATTTATTAACCTAAAATCATGAACTAGGTGATTAGACTAATTCAAGCAATGATAACAAATCTAGAATAAGAACCAAACAAATTGAATCCATTGACGTCAAACCCTAATTATCAAAACCATTTTTTCCTGGGAAATCCCTAAAACCTAACAAGGAGACTACTCAGACATAGCTAAGAAATCAAAAATCACAGATAAAGAAGACATATTCAAAAACCAAATTCAATAAAATAAGAGAGTTTAAAATTTTTCTCCAAATACATGTGTGGGGATTCGTCTCTCTAAAAAAAGCTCTAAAAATAAAGTTATGAATTGTATCTTGTGTGTTCTCTAAAAACACTTAAGCTTAAGCTTATATAGTACCAAATAAAAGAAAATAAATTTAAATTCAGTAAGGAAAACCAATGATAAGTCTTGAGGACGGAAGCGTCTTTTTGGAAATCTTCAAGTTTACTCGAGCATAGGGATCGATCGATCCAGGTGTGGATTGATCGATCCAACATTCTTCTTCTTTAAGGATCGATCGATCTAAGGTAGGATCGATCGATCCAACTTTTTGTAAGTATGAGGATCTTCTAGATCGATCGATCTCCACAGGGATCGATCGATCTACTTCCACACGTGCTGCACATGTTACTTCTGCGAGACATCTTGACCAATCTTCAGCAAAATTGTTATAACTTTTGATTGCACCAATGGAATGACCTTAAATCACTTTCATATGAAAGCTAACTAATGTGGCCATCTTGAGTCAAAATCTCAGCTCGATCCATCCATTGGAGCATCTTCAGACCTTGGTAAACGTTTGGCTCTTCTACTGAAGTCTGCTTATGCATTTTTAAAATTGCATCCATTTTTTGCACAAATCCACCTTTTTGCTCCAGAACGTCCAAAACATCTAGAAACATGAAAATATGCCAAAACACAAGTAAATCACTCGAATGATGCCAAATAGCAAGTATAAATACCCACTAAAAAGCATCAAAATCGAGTGATATCAGGTGTTATGGAGTTCATGAAATTAGCATGTCGACAACCTCGAGCATAAAGTAGCCGTGTGTATGTCCATGTTATTTATGTCAGAATTATCATCATATCAGGATAGATGTAGTATGTAATCAGTTGTATTGCAATGGCTCTATGTCGGGTTATAAGATTTGGTATTTACATGGAGAAAAACCTGATTTTTTTGGTAGTAGTAACGCTAGTGAACCATTGGGCGATTGGACAAAAGAACCTAGAACGGAATTAGATTTTGGGACTGGTACGGTTCAAATGGTTAATGATGTTTATAGAGAAAATAAAGAGTCATCGCAAGTTTCGAATGAAGAACCAAATTTAGAAGCACGACAATTTTTTGGTGTGTTAGATGCAGCAAATCAACCATTATATAGTGGATGTAGAGATGGTCATTTCCCTTTATCATCTGCAAGTAGGTTGACGGGGATAAAGACATACTATAATTTAGATTATGATTGTATTGACGCAATAGCCAAGCTTGTGATGGATATCTTTCCAGAGGATAACTGTGATGCCCCATCCCGGACACTAAGTCAGAAAGGTCATTACACACCAAAAACACTAAGTGGTTCTGGCCATATCAGTTCATTTATTATTAAGCCTTTACAATCTTAAAGTCAATATTCAATGCGGAAGCAATTATATAAACATAATTTTTTATTTATTAAACTTAGGATTCATTTACAACTTGAAAGTTTGCGATATAAGCTATTACAAGTTTCATCCTAAACGATCCTAAGATAATCATGAGTTGATCACCACCCATCTTCATGGCCATGAGTCCTCGCGCTAATTCACAAGTTCTCTTTTTATTTTTTTATTTTTTTAATATATAGGTGATAGCCATGGATTACAATGATTGGCCATATGAGCAGGAGGACACATTCGAAGAGAATATTCAAGATGAGAAGGAACCATTTGATGAGAACGTGCTTATCCCATAACAAAAACTAGAGTTGGATTATCTTGAGATAGAATTTCCAGCACTGCCAAAGAGAGTTGTAGCTGAGACTCTTCGACTAAACATCCTCTTACACCGAGCATCACTTGAGGGAAGAAAAATCACACATGATAATGAATTATGTCACATACCTAGCATTGAGATTATAACTTCTAGTTTGCATACACCCATGATTGTTGATGGATGTTATGATTTGATATGTGAATCTAAATGACTAGATACCATGAGGTTTGAAACACTTATTAGGAATTATGATGGAATATGTTATGACATTCATGATCTCAAGTTAAGGTTTTTATTGCATCATAAGTTTAGTCTTTTTCTTAAAAAGTCTTCCCTGGGAGATGTGCTTGATGTAGATAAGATCTTTAATGAATTAGAAAATCCTAAGGTTGAGATGGACTTTAGAAGTGAGAATGATATTGTGGGAACCGAAATTGCACTGTCGATTTCCGTTAGTTAAAGAAAATCAGAGAGAACCCTAATTTTCCAGAGATCTCAGATTTCTGTGAGTCAAACGTAAACAAGATCAGAATACGAAAATAAGTAATAAGAACACGAATTTAAGAATACGAAAGAAGGAAAAAGAAGACTTATTCTAAATCTCGTGAACGTATTACATTCAGGCGATAGTCTCGGCCATAAGAACTATCGGCCAGTATCATAGATCTAACAACAGAGACTTTGAATAACCTAATTGAGTCGCAGCTCACTAGTAAGAACGGAAAAATAATCTAAGGCCCTAAGTATTTCGGTGAGGAGAATTAAAATGTCTATGCTTTTCCTCTTCATCTCTCTTATATAGGTTTCAAGGTTGGTCTATCTTCCTTTTCCATCTTCCATTCTTCCGCGGAAATCTTTCTTTTCCAGTTTATTCTTCTACGAAAATCTTCCTTTACCGGATTTATTCCATTTCTTGACGGCTTGCGGGACAAGTCACAACCATCATTGCACTTGGGCTAGATCCTCGTCTATAATCGTAAGTGGTGTGTTATCGTGTTTTAGATCTTGTTGGGACGTTTTACAGTTTAAACGATTTTTATGGTTCTTATTGGAGAACCGGCCTTTCGCACAATAATATAAAAGAAACTTTGCGAAACGATAATATCAATTGTATAATTGAGATAATGTTAGCGTTTAAGTTAGCCGTTATCATTTCATATGATTAAGAAATATGTGCGCGTCCTCATGACTGTTTCCGAAGAATGACGATTTTAATCGTATAATCAAGATAATCTTAGATGTTTCGGTTAACCATTGTCGTTTTATATGATTAATTTAATACAGAAATATTTCACGATTCTTTCGCAATTCGTATGGGATACTCGTATAGCTAAGGTAATTTTGATGTTTATGATAACCAAATCGTTTATACGATTAATTCAGGACTTATGCGAGTTTTATGGTTTTTATTGCAGAATTCCAACGGATACTCAGAATGATACGAAACGAGACATGGGAGGTTCATGATGAAGTCAACTCGCCAGTTAGTGAGTTGAACGTCCGTTGTTCAGTGTGTTTTTTTTCCGTAAACAATATTCAGAAATAAAGCGTTTGTCCGAAGGTTGCGATTTACTTGTTGTTGTTCCAAAACGTATCTGTCGAGGTCTTTCGTACTTCTCGAACATTGGATGTAGGAATATCTTGCCTCGTTAAAACCATAGTGATAGGGAAACCCGTTGAGAAAAAACCTTCTCGACTAAGGACAAAAGATTACAAAGATAATTGCTTAGCTATTCAACGATTGTTGTGTCTGATTCTTCCGAAACATGTTCCTTATGGTCTTACGAAAGCATCGCGATTTTGTTTAGATTTTTTCATTGATCAGGATTGCTTAGATCTTTTTTTACTCTGGACATTGATTTCGAGTGTATTGTTTTTAACCCCAACAAATGTGTTTTACATGGTTGATGGAGATGAAGTTGACTACTTTGTGTTGAACTCGTTTAAACCTGAATTTGATTTTATTTTTCTATCTAATGCATTTGATTCTCATGAGCCTCTAGTAATCAAGGAGCAATTCACGATATATGCTACATATGTAGTCAGCTTCTTTGAAGAGATTGATGTATTTTTGCCATGGGAAACATTGTATTTTTTATGCCTATGTTATATTGCACTAATAGGAGAAGCACTAAAGGTGCACTGGCTCAGCTATTTGATTCTCATGATTAGTACATTGTGTTCCACAATCAAGCTAACGACTTTAAACAAGCGCTTGGTGGGATGCAGTCCACCCAGGTTAGTTTTTCTTTGTCCTAGTCACGGGCAGACCAGTCACAAATTCCATTGCAACATTGTCCCATTTCCGTTCATGAATAGGGAGGTTTTGCAACAACCCACTTGGGACTTGGTTTTTTGTCTTAACCAGTTGGCAAGTTTGGAATTTGGCCACCCATTTTGCCACATTCTTCTTCATTCCCACCTAATGATAATATCGTTTCAAATCACGATACATCTTGTCCAGTCCTGGATGAATCGAAAATTTTTGACTGATGTGCCTCCCTTAGGATTTATTACTAAAGTTCTTTAGATTCAGGCACCGAACTCACCAATAGACTACAATCTTTCCATTGTTCGAAGTTTTTTACTCCATTTGATCATTCTTGGACACTTTTTGCAAGTTATCATCATTAGCCTAAGCCAACCATATCTTTGTAAGAAAATCTGCTTGGTTTGCCACGACCAAACCCAAAGGTTCTTGATCTTCAAATAAGGCATCTAGCCTTAGTGTTCTGATCATAAGTCCAATTCCACTGTTTCTTTTTTTGCATCAACATAAGTCCTTCTCCGGCTTAATGCATCAGCAACTTGATTCGCCTTTCGTAGATGATAAGCGAGATTTTCATCATAGTCAGCCACGAGTTCCATTCACCACCCTTGTCTTAGATTCAACTCGAGATAAGTGAAAATGTACTTTAAGCTCTTGTGATCAGTGTATATTTGGTCATTGGCTCCATACAAGTATGACCGCCAAATCTTAAGTGCGAATGCCACGACTACCATTTCCAGATCATGGGTTGGGTAGTTCCCTTCATGTTTCCGCAACTGCCTTGATGCATAGGCAATCACCTTTTCATTTTGCATCAGACCGCATCCCAACCCAGTTATAGATGCATCCGTGTAAATCACATTAGGCACTTCTGGTTCCGAAAATGCCAAAACCGGTGCACTTGTGAGTCTTTCCTTGAGTTTTGTGAAACTTCCTTCACGTTTCTCTGTCCCCTTGAAGTCTGCATTCTTTTCCATCAGTCGGGTCAATGGCTAGGCCAAACTTGTGAAACCTTTCATAAACTTACGGTAATATCCCGCTAACCCGATGAAACTTCTTATCTTGGTTGCATTCTTTGGTTTCGACCATTCCTTGATAGCTATTATGTTCTCCAGATCAACCATAACTCCTTGATCCAAGACAATGTGCCCAAGAAACCCAATGCTCATTTGCCAGAAGCTACGCTTGCTTGGTTTTGCAAAGAGTTGATGTTCTCTTAGCCGTTCCAGCACCACTCTCAAGTGTCCTTGGTGCTTCTCCCAATCTTTTAAATAGACAAGTATGTCATCAATGAAGATAATGACATTCTCGTTTATGCAATCCCGGAATTCCCCGTTTATCATTTTCACAAATTTTTTTCGGGAACTAGTCAATCCGAATGGCGTAACCACGAATTCGTATTGGTCATACCTCGTCTGGAAAGTTGGTTTCCTTACATCCGCTGGATTAATTGGAATATGATCATATCGAGACGCCAAGTCAATTTTGGATAACCTAATTGCTCATTTCAATTGATCCAACAGTTCATTTATCTAGGTTAATGTGTATTTATTTTTCACAGTCACCCGATTCAACCCGCGATAGTCGAAGAAAAGTCTAAAGCTTCCATCTTTCTTTTTCACAAACAGCACTGGTGCACACCATGGTGAACTACTCCGTTTGATGAATCCCATGTAAAAAAACTAGTCTAGGTTCTTCTTTAACTCGGCCATCTCTGCTGGTGCCATTCTATAAGGTGCCTTTGAGATTGGATTTGTTCCAAGTTCCAACTCTATCGTGAATGCATCTGAATTGTTTGGTGGTAGTCCTGTTAAAGTTAGAAACACATCTTTAAACTCATTTACAACTAGTATATCCTTAATCTTTGCGGAACCGATCCAAATTCACCCACAGTGATAGTGGCTAAGTATGTCTCGCATCCTTTTTTAGCATTTTTTCAGCATGGATTGCTGAAATTATTAGGATTCCCGAGGTATATTAGATCCCCTGGAATTCGAGATTTCCTTTCTCTATTTTAAACCGCACCCGTCCTTGATGGCAGTCTATATTTTCCTTATACTTGGCTAGCCAATCTACTCCCAAGATCACCTCGTGATTCTCAAGTTGAACAATGACTAAATCTGTCGGCATTTCTACATTACTAATCCTAACAAGAATTTCATGGACCATTCCTTGTGAGAGCATGGTTTTACTACCAGCAATCTCACTTTAACTTGGTTTCCTGATGTTTAACATTCCATTACTAATTATAGACGGGATCACAAAATTGTGTGTTGCCCCATAATCAAACACGGTGTATGTTTCTACACCACCTATCACTAAGGTCCCTACACATTCATTCATAGAATTCTAAGTTCCGCCATGGTTAAGGAACGTACCAGTGATCGCGTTGAAATTCCCGGCATCGTCTTTTCTTTCGAGAGTTCATTAATTTGCGGTGCTCCAGCATGTTGCCTCTTGGCTTGCAGTTGCAAGTATTCCCAGTACAACCTCCCTTTTGGCCCACTTGCTTTTCCGAAAGTATCTTAGGGCATTCGCTCTGGAAATCCCCAGACTTGATGCAATGGTAACAAGTCATGGATTCACACACTTGTTCAACCTTGGCCTTGTTCCATTCGCGGATACTTTTGGATCCCATAATCCTTAATTTTGAATTAAAGACATGCCCAGTTTCCTTCCAGCATTTCCCACAGTACTTACGACCACACATCTTGCTCTCTACATTCCTCGCAACAGCCTTGCGATCATCCACAACTTCAAACTTATGCTTACGGTCACCACCCTTGTTAGCTTGCTTGGGTGGTTAGGTCCATGAACGGTACATGGAAAACTATTCTTTAAGATAAGCCTATATCATAGTTGCCGTTTCCACCAATTCAGAAACAAAACTAAAGTTTCGAATCGAGCAATGCACACATATCTCAACCTTTAGTCCACAGCGGAAACGACGAACTTGAGCCTGCTCGTCTTCGAGACTCCTGCCCACATATCGCCTTAAGCGATTGAATTCCTCTTTATACCCCCAGACTATTCTTCTACCTTGGAACAAGTCCAAGAAGGTGGATTCAAGTCTCTCCCAAGGCAGAAGAACAGTCTTGTTCATCCTTGCATTTTTCAACCGAAAGCCACCAGTTCTACGCATTCCAGGAAATGGACCATAATGTCTTTCCGATAATCTTCCGTAAGCGTGTGAAACTGATGTTCCTAGAAAGATGGCTCCTCCATTGGTCCGCCTCTATCGGATCAGAACTTCCCTTGAAGTGTTTGGTTCCAAGCCTTGAGATATGCTTTAACACACTCAAATAGTCCATCTTCCTGGATGCAACTCTTGGCAGATAAGGTAGAGTCTCTATCACTTTAGGGAATGATGCATTTACCCCAACACCTAGGGGTTGGGTAGTAAGGATCATAGCGGACTGACCCAATGTTACAATCTTGCCCACATCATGAGATTGGAAAAGCTTATTGATATCTTCGGTCATTGCCATTATGGCTTTCCACATCATCGCCCTGGTGGGAATCCCAATGAAATCTACTTCTTTTTCCGCCTCATTTTCCTTAACGTCTGTGTCATCCCCTTTCCAAATATTAGAGGATTCTACCAATACTTCTACATACCCATCTTAAGATGGAGTTGGGTTCATGATCCTGGTCTCGCCATGAATCTCCACATTTCCCATTTGCGCTTGCATAGTTCTCGCGCCTAAGCCTAGCGCATATATGCCTCCGACATCATTTCCTCCAACCACAAATCCGATTAGAATTTTGTTTCCTTTGTATCCAATGTCTTTTCCTCCAACCACAGGTCCAGTTGGACTTTTGTTTCCCTTATTTCCAACATCTGTTGCAACCGCATCTGGTTCAACGTCTTGCTGCTTATCTTTCTTACTTTGTCATGACTTCTGGATTTTACCCATCTGTAAGATTAAATAGTTACAAAAGCACATTTAATCTATCAAGGGACTTAGCGACATACCAGCACTAGTCCTTCATAACCGAAGATTGGTGATCCCCCATAGCCTACACTAGTCTAAGGATCTAGCATGATCTGCTACCAACTTGTGACACCCTCCCGGACACTAAGTATGAAAGGTCATCACAAGCCAAAAACACTAAGTGGTTTTGGCCATATCAGTTCGTTTTTTTATGTCTTAGCCATTTTTATGTCCTTTTTATATGAGATTTATTTTATTATTAAGCCTTTACAATCTTAGAGTCAATATGCAATGCAGAAGCAATATGGATAAATAGGTTTCTTTATTTATTAAACTTAGGATTCGTTTACAACTTAAAATTTTGCGCTATAAGGTATTACATGTTTCATCCTAAACGATCCTAACGTAATCCCGAGTTGATCACCACCCATCTTCACGACCATGAGTCCTCGCGCTAAGCCAAATCCTTCCTACGATCCTCTTTTTACTTGAAAGTCACAAAAAGATAAGTAACCTAAATGTTTACTTAGTGCGAGAATTATGCTTCCAGAACCGTCTATATGCACTCTTTTGCCCAAATTTACCCACGGTATAACTACTCTGTTTGGGTTGAGTTATGCCCTTAGATCTCCCTTTCAATGGTCGTGGCTTAGATCAGATACTTCGATCTCCCCAAGTCGCGCACCAAGAAAGGACTATCATTCGGGGAGTATGAATCAGTTTAAAGATTATGACAAGGCCTTAGTTCGGTTCGAACCCAACTGAATCACCAGTGGTTCTCTTCCCTAACTTAGCCCAAGTCAAACACGCACCTTTTTGCTCATGGAAATCAGTATATCAGACTAATTTTCCAAAGAATTTCTTCACTTCGGCCTAGATGCTTCACGCCTCTAAGCCCATGATCGACTCTTTCTTCTCTCAATGCCTTAGAAATATTATCAGGATTGCTCACAAATTTTCCGGTCTGTGTTATGGTACCGCGAAAATGATCCCAAGGCCCCTTATTTATACATTTTGTTTCATAACCGTCTCAACCACTCGTGCCTTTTCCAAACTGTACGACTTTCCTGAAAAGACACCAATTGGTATATCTGACCAACCGTCTAGTTCACTCGACAGTCCAGCTCAACACGATTGTCCAGCTAGTGTTTAGTCCACCTAACTCAATTGACTTGAGCTAAAATGAGTTGTGAACCAATTGTCTCAACTCCCTTAGCTCGGTTATTCATCTTCCCAAGCTGGATTCAAATCCTTGTTACTATCCCTTATTCATTTTCCCTAGAATTTGATCATCCTTGATCTTAGCTAAGTCTTACATTCGGATTCCCTCTTGTTCTTGATCAAACCTTATGTTCTGATCATCCCTTCAATATAACCTTGGATTCGATTTTCCCCTGAATCACTCCTTGGATCCTTCCTTTGGCGTCTTTGATCATGTTATCCAAGCATGATCAGGTAAATATGCGGGTCTCTGCTCCATTCAGGATTAATCCTTCAGTCCTGCCAGCCACCTAATTATATCCACCCTCTATATAGCTCTTGGTTTTTAGCCCACTTCTTCTTCAATCGGTCCATTCGACTGTAACCATCCTAACAACCTAAGTCCATTCACATTTTTCCATAGCCAACTTCCTTAGTCTTTTCCTTCCAATCGATTTTACTTTGGTATGGTCTCTCCCGTGAACAAGAGTAGTTTGAGGAGATGACAATAACACTGCTCCGGATTTATTACGAGATACAAAAAAATAATAATTCGGGGCTTGGATTATCGTATCATGTTATAGACGTGTGCATTGACAATTGTATGTTCTATTGGAGACGCGATGAAAATCGGACAATTGTTGGTATTGTCACAAACCAAGGTATAAAGATACATGCGGTAGAATTTCAGTGCTTTACAAGAGGATGTGGTATTTTCCACTAACATATAGGTTGAAGAGGTTGTATCAGTATGAGAGAATAGCTATGATAATGAAACGGCATGCTGAGCATGAATTTGATGAAGAGATTACACAACCTTCTGATGCAGAATCTTGACATATATCATTTTCAGTCTACATATCCAGGTTTTGCGTACGAGATACGAAACGTTTATCTTAGATAAAGTACAAATGGATTCAACCCTTTCAGAAAGCATGGTAGTCAGTATTCTATATGGTCAGTCATCGTGATGCCTTACAGTTTATCGCCAACTTTGTGTATGAACATGAATACATTAATATTTACAACTTTTGATTAAATATATAGTTTATATAACTTTTGTATCTTAAAACCTTTAGGATATACATGACAATGTTTGTGGTTACTTCTCGAATAAATCTGAAAATAAATTAGAAGCTCTTAAAGTTGCTGCAATATTTTGTAAGTGTATGATTTAGTGCAATTAAGTTTTAATTTTTTTTATCAAACTAAAAGTTTCTAAAATTTCTTTATATATATATAGATGTTTGAGAGAAAACATCTAATGATCAAATGTTTCCCACATGGTTACTCGAACTCGCGAGATGGCCGAACAACAAAGTTACATCCTACCCAATGTATTGCACGTGAAGATTCTCCCTCAAGATTCAAAATTTAGATAGGTAAAGAACAACTTTAGACTATGGTATCATCTACTTCCGGAGATGTTGTGTACTACGACATTCTTGAGAGATATTTGAGGTCTGATACCCAGGGATGTTGAACCTGTGATGTGTTTTCTTCATGTGTGATTGGTATGATTCAACTAATGGTAGAGGTTTCAAAGTAAAAAAATTTGGCGTGAATTCGATAAATTCGCGTAGAAAACTGGGAAAATATGATCATTTCATTCTCGTTACACAAGTGGATTATGTATAATCTTTGTATTTAATTAATTCAGTAAAATATTATATTATGTATAACATATATATTTGAACAATTGTGCAGGTATCTTACATTACGTACCCACACATAAAAGATATAAACGATCTTTGGATAATGGTAACACAAGTAAATCCTAGAAGAATGATAGAAGACGTTTATGAGCATGACCCGCTACAACGAATTGGAAATGATTCATAGCTCAGATTCAATCTTTTATGGACGTCAATCTTATGGTTGACTTCACAGTGTTTGGTTATTTAAATGTCAGTATACATGGCATAAATGACGAGCCTAGTGACGAATTTGAAGATGACATAAATTCTTCTCCATCGTATTATTCATCATCATCCGTGTATATAAAAATTAGCTTTGTAATAACATTTTATGAATTTGAATTTTTATAATGTTTAAATTTCTAACATAATGAATAACTTAAAATTCTAAAATTTGTAACATGTTTGTAAATAA
>OVBE01014051.1:0-12292 GCA_900406425.1 Iberis pinnata | reverse complement strand
GATCACCTAGTTCATTGAAAATAGGTTAATAAATACAAAGAGATTTGATTTAGAAACGTGACCTAATTTAGATGAATATGTGTTATTGCATGCGAGACTATTGTTTTCATGCTTGTGAACAATTGAATATGTGCTTTTAATGCATGATCGAATCGTTTTAAAGACGGCGAGAGTTTGTCTCTGACGATTTGATCATAGGGTTTAATACTCCAAGAGGAGATTAAACTGCATTCGTTTTTCATGTTGAGAACTATTTTCAATCTAAAATCCTACATGTTAACTTGACTTTAAACTTGATTACCTACAGATTTCCCTAGTGCCTGAAATTTTTATTATAAGTTTAAAACCGCTTTTTAATTACTGTTTTGATTTGATGATCAATATTTTATTCTTGCTTTAGTTATTTTCGATTTTTAAACTGATCGTGCATTATGGTCTCTGTGGTTCGATACCCTTTACTATGCTATTGTGATCTGTTCTCTGCAGCATTAATTTAGGAATAAATTCTAAGCTTATCACAAATAACAAGTGGTCTCGCGACTCATTTGGCTCACCTCATAGAACACATGGTTGAAAAATTCCCTAGGACCGCATTTTTGTTCTTGTTGTTAGGTGATCCTGAAAAGCAAGCCATATAATAAAAGAAAAATGAGGAACACCAAAAGAGAACCAAACCAACTTAGTCCAAGGTAATTTAGCATTAGGTTGTCGAATAAAAAACAAAGTATGCTTAGTTTAAAACAAAGTCTTCTGAAGGTTAGGTCCATGTTTCCATTGGGGTTGATGTGTTTATGTTGTAGTATTGGGTGGCTGCAAAGACGTATCTTATTATGTAAGGGAAATAAGAGTGGAAGTATGAACACGTCAAAAAACCCAGGTGGCATTTGAAGCAGCTTTGGACATTGTGGTATGGCGAGGAATGCCAAGCTGTCGAGCTGCTGAGTCGTTAACAAGAGATAAAGGGGGACCTCAGCCTGTCCAATTATCATTCCAGAACTTGGCTAGATAACCTGAGCCAAGATGGATGCGGAAAAGAAGAGCAGCTAAGTCACACCGTTGTAAAAGTTTTCGCCAAATCAAGGAACCTGCATTTTTATTAGTCGCTTCCCAGAATGTGTGCGGGCAAAGAAGGTGGTGCTTCGTCCATAAGACCCACAATGAATCGTTGGAACTGAGAAGCTCCAAATGAGGGAGAGAGCCGAAGGACCATGGACGTATAGCGGAGCGTCCGAAGTCCAACGCCGCCTTTTAAGATAAGACGACAAACATCATGCTAGGAAAATTTTTCCTTTGAATGAGAGCTTGTAGTACCTGCCTATAGAAAACTAGAGAACAAACTATCAATTTTATCAAGATAGGAAGCGGGTAAACGAAATGCAGATAACCAACAGTTTGTAATGCTCCTAATAATCATTTTTGATGAGTTGTTAACTCCCCCCGTAAGGAGAAATTTAGTAGATAAGGCTAAAAATCAGGATCATAATCTGAAGGCTGGAGAATCTTTGTGGTTGATGAAAGACCGAAGTATGAGAATGGAATGTTTCCAAGTGTGAAACCTAGAGCTTGAACATGCATGAGGAGAAAGTCACAACGTCCACCATAATAAAGTGCTGATTTGGAAGTGTTGATAAGAAAGCCAGAGTAATCACCAAAGTGCTTCAAAGTGTGGAGAACACCATTGAGAGAATGCACCGTTCCATTAGTGAAGACGAGAATGTCGTATGCAAAGTTCAGATGTGTACGACATAGTGGATGAAAAAGAGGATGGTAACAAAAAACTCCAGTGTGAGCCGTCCTGTTAAGAATCTTAAAAAGAACATTATTAGCAATAACAAAAATAGAAGGTGAAATAGCACAACTTTGGCGTATACCACGCCTACAATAGAAGTAACCTGAAGTATCTCCATTAACCATGACAGTTAAGATAGGAGTGGTGATGCATGTATTGATCCAATGAATGAACTGTGGCAGAAAGTGCATGGCTGTGAGGGTGGCAAGAATAAAATTCCACTCTAGTGTATCGAAAGCTTTGGAGATATCTGGCTTCATCATTGCGCGTCATGATGTTGGGATTGTGATATAATTTAACTAACTCAATGGAAATAAGGACATTCTCTAGGAGGAGACGACCTTGAACAAAATCACTTTGGTTGGATTCCACTAAAGACGGTAAAATTTGATGTGCTTGAGGCGATTAGCGAGAATCTTGGAAATGATGTTATAAAGGACATTAAATCATGAGATTGGGGAATAGTCATTCATAGTTCATGGTGAGTTAGCCGTGCGAGTTAGAGCAAAAAGTGTTGCATTAACTCCATGGGGCAAAAAATAATATATGAAGAAAGATTGAATTGTAGTGATGAGATCGGAGCCAATGATTGACCAGTCGGATTTGTAGAACTCTACCGGGTAACCATCAGGGCCTCGAGCATTATTTGATGGCATAAAAAATAAAACACGTGTGATTTCTCCCGTTGAGATTGGCGACGTGAGCTGTGTGCATCTATAAGTTAACAAATCGCCTATTTCGCCAAGGTCTTGATTAAAACATGATCAGAGACATATTGACTATCGAGAGCTTGAAGATGTCGAATGAAGTTCTTAGATGCATGAGTGCTTGCAACAAGGTGTAAATAGCATGTATTTCGATCCCCACTCTGTAACCAAGTGATCTATGATTTTTGTCGATAGAACTGCTCTTCCACCTTAACAAGGGAATTCCAATGTTCAGAAGTTGTTGTAGCATTTTGAAAATTTTCGATGGTTGGAGAATGGAGGACTTGGTCTTGAGCTTGTTGAAGTGTTAGGAGAACATCCTTTGTGTGCGAAGAGAAAGACCCATAAATATAATGATTGAGACATCAGAGAGGCTGCTTAAGGGCCTTGAGCTTTCTCTAAAACAAATGAAGAAAAATATGTGGGTGATGTAAAGGAGGGAAAGAGGACCATACTTGTGTCACTGTGTCGACAAAGGTAAGATGTAAAGCCCATAAACTGAAAAATCAAAATAGTTTGTGACATGCATTTTGCAAAGTTAATGTGTGAGATGACCCAAGATACGCACATGATCTGAGATGCCAGTGGGCTTCGAAGATGGTGTGAGCGCGAGGAAAATGATGGTGGAGGCTGTCATTAGATAAGGCACAATCAAGTTTCACACCAATAAAATTTTCATATCAATTTTCCACCATGTTAATAGAGGACTTGAGGAAGCCAAATCGTGAATATCACAATCATGGATATAATCTTGGAATTCACTTATACCTCTTCTCCGCGAGGGAGGAACATCGCCACGGGAATGGTCAGATGTTGAAAGGATCTCAATGAAATCACTCATAGTGATCTAAGATAGATGACCTATGAGGCGATGAATTTTTCTAAGCTCATTCCATAGAAAAGTACAGTCTTGGACAAAGTTCGAAGCACAAATGTTATAGACGATGATAGTGTTACCCGCAGGGAGAGAAACTTGAACAGTAATCATTTAAGCTGAAGTATAGAGGACATTTATTTGAGAATTCGGGTGCCATATAAACCAAATACGACCAACACAATGATGAGAGTTATTGTGATCACAATGCCACCTAGGAGCTATATATAACAGAGAATGGAAGAATATTTTTCCTTAGCGACACGAGTTTCTAAGAAAAACCCAAAACTGGGTGAAATTGTGTTGATCCAATGCTTAATAACATCATGCTTATGTTCAAGATTTAACCCACAAAAGTTTAAAGCAGAAAAATGCCATGATTATTAGAGCTTGTTAATGGAAGCCTTGTGTTGTTTATCTGTGCCACCATCGATTTTCATGTCTTTTTATGTAACAATAGGCTTTGGTTTGGCCTTCCCCAACCTCTAGGAGTAAAAAATGTATGACGAGTAAGCCCAACCAAGATTAGATCCTCATCCAAGATTTTTCCTTTGATATTGCTCGGTTTTAATACATAATAGTGGGCATTTATGTCTGCTATTCTGCATTATTCAAAGTGTTTTCCTTGCATATTTGGTACTTTTTCAAGATTCTAGGTGTTCGGGTCGTCTTGGAGCAAAAATGTGCATTTCAGAGCATTTGAGAACATTTCGGAAGAATTGGCTAGATGCATAACGAAGTGATCGATCGTGCACTATGGAGATCGATCGAGCAATCAGTTTAGAGAAGTGCACGATCGGGCAACACTTGTGCCCGATCGGGCATTTTCTCCTGTAAAAATATGAAGCAACTGATCGATCGTGCATCAGAGAGAACGATCGGTCACTATTTCAAAGTGCTCGATCGAGCATTTCACCCGAGAAGAACATGAAAATTTCCAAATTTTCATCTAAGTCCTCAACTTATCTAATTTCCATATTTTTGTTATTTTTACTTTTTAGACTATAAAATCATTTGGTTTAGGTTTATTCTGATTACGCTTTTTACAAATTTTGTCACTTTTATTGAGGGAGAAGAATTCATGAACCTTGTATTTGAGAAGAAATTATGAACCCTTTTATTATATTTATACTTATTTTAATTATGTGTTCTTCAAAGATATTGAATTGTTTAAGCTTTGAAATGTCTGAGTAGTTCACTAGTTAGATTTTAGGTTTTCCCAGGGAATTCATGATTGATTGTTAGGGTTATTCATAAAGATTGAATTTGTTAGGTTTCCAATCTAGATTTATTCTTATTGCATGAATTAGTTTGATCACCTAGTTTTTGATAATAGATTGATAAATACAAAGGAATTTGATTTAGAAATCTGACCTAATCTAGATGAGTAAATGCCCTTGCTTGCGGAAGTATTGTTTTAGGGGTTTATGAACTTATCAAATCTGAACTGTAATGCATATCTGAATTATAAGTACGGAGAAAGTTTTTCTTTAGTAATTTAAATATAGGGATTAATACTTCGGAAGGAGATTAATATATAGTTTCTGTCTTTTCAGTTGAGAACTATTTTCAAACAAAAATCTCTACATGATAACCTGACTTTTAAACCTGACGACCTGTAGATTTCCTAATGCCTAACGTTTTTATATTATCGTTTACAACCGCTTTTATTTTATCGTTTTGATTCGCTACAAACAACATAATTTTTTTTCGACATTAGCTTGATTTGAAGTTAAACTGAATTGTGTGCTTTATGGTCTCTGTGGATTCGACCATTTACTTTGCTACAATGATCTATTCTCTACAGTTTTAGTATTATGATTGAATTCTTAACTTATCATCCTTCATCTTTATCGTGGTCAACAATATCAGCAAAGTCATTATATTCATTGATATTCGTGAGGACTTGAAAACGAGATGGAGAAATAGCTTGAGAATGTTGTGCAAGAGCTTGACGAGATGGTGAAATGGATGATATACCTCTGCTGATTGTAGTCTAGACAAGTTGTGACGTGGATCCAAGCGAGGGTGAATCATTCTGTAGAGGCAAAGTAGCTTCAGACATAACAAATTCACTATCTTGCTGTTCAGTAGACTTATGAGTAACATACGTAGACATATAGGTAACACTAATAATTGATTAATTTATTTATTAGTTTTTAAAATAAATTAAACTTAAGGGGCCCGAATTTTATTTTTGCTCGGAGGTGCCTAAAATTTTTGAGCCGTCATTGCCGACATAAGATAAGAGTGCAACAGGTACACCCCGAAAATCAACCCAGATTGAGACAGCAGACATATCAAGCTTGGATGTTGCCTGAAATAGAGTCCATTCCTGCACAACCAGCAAAATAACAGAGATGTGCCAGTATTTACGAGACAAAGTATGTGAACTAATAATTTCATAATCAATTAAAACCAAATGGTATTAGAGTTAATAAAATGGAGATCAATTTGAGATTGATTGTTGCGTGAACTTTTCCTATATGAAGAGCTTTGCAATAACATAGCCAAAAAGGAAGGTGGACCAGAGAGGCTTCCTGGTGTGGAGGCGAATGTCGAGAATCTCCATAGTAGCAGTACCATTCATGACTATGAATTTTGACCGAGGAAGTTCTGTAGATGAAGATTCAGTGATTATCGAGGACCATTTCGTGGTCGTGGAGGTTCCCGATCTGCAAAAGGAGAATTAGACATGGGGAAAGACAAGAGGAGCAGAAGCATATAAATCAGCAAGGTTTAGCACCGTAGAGGAAGGAGGAGTCGCGTCGAGTGAGGTGGAACCCGCATCAGTGGTGGACCCTGCATCAACAGACATTGGAATAGAAATCGCCTAGGGCGTCAACTCTTTACTTTTTCTCTTTACTATTTGACAATATTGTTAGATAAGTGGTTCTAAAACATAACATCTTCAACATAGCCTAAAACATGTTAAACAGAGTATGTCAACACATTTACTTAATTTTCAGCGACACTCCGTCACACTTCTAAGTCGATGTTCTCTATGAAGTACATATTTTCTTACGACACAAGTAATACTCTAAAAAAATTGTCTACAATGTGTGTAATTGTCTATCAACTAGATGATATCTCGTCATCAACTACGATTGTCGTTTATTGTCTCTTCTATTAAGTGACCCCACGTGTGTATGTTATGTTGTTCAAAAATATTGAATTTTTAAATACATTTTTAATAGCTAAGATTATTACAACAAATCATAATTGTTGTAATTCACATACTATTTAGGATGGCTAAAATGATTACAATAAAAGTAAAATTTATAACCATCAATTCAATATCTTATAAGAATATATGCTACATAATAGTCTTATAAATGATATAACATTTGTTCAAAATGATAATGAGAGATAATGTGGAACTCGCATCATGCATATATAGACATATCTTCTTACTTATGCTGCAAAAAATTGGTAAACCTTGTCCGCTACTAGTTGATTTGTAGAATCACTTGTGGCTTTGACATGGAAAACTTTAAAACTGAACCTCCAACATGATTTTAATATGCGATTTTGGTAGGAACTGTAATCTAATGTTTATTCCTTCTTCTACATTATGTTCGTAGACAACACTAAAATATCTCATAAAGCAACATAATTTGGTGTAATTTAAAATTGAATATGCGTTTACAAAAAGAAGAACAAAACAAAAAGGAAGAACAATAAATTTTTGAATGAATAGAAGAGGAAGAAAACAATCAAGAAAGAAAAAAGAAAACAATGAAGAAACAGAAGAAAAAAAAAGTTAATCTCCACAATCTTTTAAATTTTTAAAAGGGTATTTCAGTCATTTGAAAATGATGCATGTTATTTATATACATATAAATGATGTTTATTGTATTTTAGATGAATTTTATTAAAAAAATTATATGCTAAGTAATGATAACATTTTCCAAAGAAAGATTGAGAAGAAAATTTGAGGGGAATTTGTTTAAGAGAAAGAAAGTCGTTTTGTAGAACAAAATGATTATGGTTTATACAATACCAAAACCTTTATATAGATTCTTATGCACAAAAAAAAAAAATTTATACACATAAATATATTAATACAAGTACTTCAATTATTTTTTTAAATGACACAAATGTTAAAAGACACAATGATAAAATAATAAAAGGATATATCTTCAATTTGTTTAATATTGTTATTATTAAAAGATTATTATTGTTGTTGTTGAATATATGTATATATACTTTTAAAAAGATTTCTTTGGCTTAAATTTTTTTAAATCGATTTTCACATTTTGAAACGTCATTATTACCGGGTAATTGTTTCCGTTACCATACAATCTAAATTAATAATTTATTTAAATTTAAACTTTTATAGCCCTCATAAAACTACTAATAAATATATAAATTATAAAAAGTTCTTTGTTATTTCTCTTCTTTTTTCTCTCTCTATTTCTTTCTTTTATTCAGATCGGAGTAGCAGAGGTTCGACGAGCCCCTCTCCGTCGTTCGAGACACAACCCAACGCACCGCGATCCCGGGGTGTGCCGGCGAGCTCGCCCGACCAAACACTCTCCCTAGACGTTACAGACTTCTCGTTCTTCCCTTCTTCCCGGTTCACAGAGTTTATGTTTTGGTCGTAGCAACTTCCAGGTGTCATTTTAAGATAGATCTGGCGCGGCTGAGAAGCATATAAGACGGTGGCAAAGAGCGGTGGACCTCGAGGCAGTGTTTTTGGGCTGTCTCCCAGAGGAGAGCGAAAATCTGTTTTCCGGTGAAGACATAGGGACCACAGTCGCTGGGAAGCATGGCCAAACCATCCCGATAGGTAGCCCACTCGTCCCCTAAGCACGATCGGAAACCAAATCACCTACCTCCCAAATCGCCGAGGCTCCTTTCTCACTTTCTCTTTCTTTCCGGAAAAATTGAAGCTTGCGTGGGTGGCGACGAAGATCTCCTCTTCTTGCTGTTTCAGAGCCGCTGCATGGACAATTTCGGCAACATCGGAGGCTAGTTGGGTTCTCCTCTAGTTTATAGGGTTTACTTCTTAGATTTTGGTCCTAGACCTAGGTTTATTTATAAAGCCCAATCTAGATTTGGTTTGTTGGGTTGGGTTGTTTATTCTATTGATTGGGCTAGTTGGGCTGGGTTTTTATTCTGTTTTGTTTGTGGGTTAAATTATTTGTGTTGGACCAACTGTAGATCTAATAAATATATACCCTTTAACAAAAGAAACAGCTAATATATAATATATTGATTTTTTCCATCTGGATGATTATATGATTTCTTAGAATACAATACAAAACAAGATAGATGAAAGCTCAAAGAGAAACAAATATCTACTTCGAATCATGTCAAATTTTAATGACGATCTATTGTGAAGCCAATTATTAATTGATGCAAGTCATTTAAATGTTGTCCAAAGAAATTCTCACACATGATGGGCTACAAATCAAATGATGAACAAGACATTGACATTATCTGGAGACGATGAAGATTCTAACTTTGATTTACAAATGAATGCCATGAAAATCATTGAACCAATGGAAAAACTAGAACTAATGAGCACAAGACAGTCAAGATGAACATAAGTTACCTAAAACTGAAATAAAAGCGAAATATAAGAGAAAAAACCAGCCATAATATCCAATTAGATGAGAACCACAACCAACTTCTGAAACTATACACAACCAAATGTCTAAAAAAACACAGACACCAACCTAACAAACTAATAGAGCAGAGACACTATAAAACAAGGGATAAATCGAATCCACTGGAGTGAAGATATATACCATCCCTTACCCTTTTCGGCCAATATAAAATAGTCCCCACCAGACCGAAAAGGACGTGGCAGCCGAAACCCGATGGGTTTGAGCCCAACCGAGTAGATATGACAACAAACAACCTCCACCGTCCCGGAACTCCACCACCATTGACATCCAAACAAATAGGAAGCTCATATGCCATCGATGGAAACGAAATTCAGTAAGAAAAACCACCCTAGAAGGTGATTCTTTCACATAATCTTCACATCCGAGAGAAATCGGAGAGGACACCCAAGATGGCCGTCAACAACTGCTCTGAAACTGGAAATGACAAAAAAAAAGGAAGAGAAGTTAACGATGGTGCTAGGAGAGCCATCGACCACCAACCAAAGTAATGGGGAAGAGAATGTGGCGCTAGAGTTTCTGAGAGAGAACTCTAAATTAAGTTTAAAATAAATTTGTTAAAAAAAAAGTTTAATCTCGATCTGTCCAGCCTTATCTTGGTACAGTTTTAAGGATATGTATGTATTATCTAGCCCATGCCTTCATGTATATAATATATTGTTTCTAAATCATATAAGATAATTTGAGTATAAATAAGTTTGAAAAGTAATTACATAGGCGTAGATAACTACATATTAGTGTGGGAGTATAAACTTAATCGGATTGGATCTTTGGAGTTTCACCCGGACCAACTAGGCTCATGCTGGAGAGCCGAGCTAGTTTCAGAGATCCGAACTCATTCCAGAGAACTGAGGATACTACAGAAATACGAGGATACTCCAGAGAGTTGAGGAGACTCCATAGAACCAAGGAGAGAGTCGAGGTCGAGCCCGAAGGGAGAGCCGAGGCCAAGCCCAAGGAGAGAGCTGAGGCCAAGCTTGAAAGGAGATCCAAATCCGAGCCCAGGCGATAGTCAAGGCCAAGCCCAAAAGGAGAGCCAAATACGAGCCCAGAAGAGAGCCGAGTCCAAGCCCAAAGGGAGAGCTGAATCCGAGCCCAAGAGAGAGCTGAGGCCAAGCCCAAAGGGAGAGCCAAATTCGAGCCCAAGAAATAGTCAACCTGGAGCGCGTTGACCGCCGCAAATCACGCCCATTTGATGGCGAGATTTGCTGTTACTCAGGGAAATTAAAGGAGAATGGACACATTAAATGTCATTAATGAGAGCCCATTAATGCATTGGGGACTATAAATAGGGGAAAGAGAGCTCATTGTTAGGGGTTCTAATTTTCATTTCTAAAAGCCATTTGTAAATTCTCCAGAGAGAAAAACACTTAGCAACTCTTGAGATAATTGTAAACATCAATTTTATCAATAATATTCAGAGAATTTTGGAAACTTTGAGCATATTTTTGGTGTGAGAGATTATGCTCTCACATTTTGGCGCCGTCTGTGGGGAAGAGAAGACAAACATCTCGGTGAACATCTCGAGGAGCGTACACTATGCCAATTTTAAGAAATAGAAACACCAAGAGATAATCAATAGGTGAACCAAGATGTCCCAATTGTCAATCAAGATTCCTTTTTCGAACTGAAGGTGATGCTCGTGACGCTGGTAGCGGCCGCCGAGAAGCAGAAGGAATCAAGCGGCACGCTCATCGTTTGCTTCAACAGTTATGAGGAGTACGTGACTACTCGGCTCGTGACATTGACGGACGTCCAGTTGAATTTGGAGGTGCGCCTCAGAGCTATGAAAAACGCGACAAGGAGAATATAGCCAATCGTCTTGACCCTGAAGAACGCATGAGAAGGAGATGTCCGAGCCGAGAACTCTCTTGATGCGAGTCGGAAAGCCAAAAATATGATGTTGGCTCCGCAGAGATCCGAGCAGCACACTGGGTGCCAATCAGAGAGCCAACGGATCTCCAAATTCCGAGCAGAGAACAAGAGCATACGACATGCCGAATAGAGAATTGATGGTACTTTGAATTTCGAGCAGAGTCCCGAGAGCATGCTGGATGCTGAGCGGAGAGTCGTAGGAACTCTAAATTTATAGGGGAGAAACGAGAGCATGCTGGATACTGATCGGAGAACGGACGGAACTCCAAATTCTGAGCTGAGAACCGAAAGCACACTACATGCCAAACAGAGAACCTACATAACTCTGAATTCCAAGCGGAGAACCGAGAACACACTGCATGCAAAATAGTGATACGATGGTACTCTGTATTCCAAGCGGAGAATCGGGAGCGTGCTGGATGCTAAGCAGAGAACTGACATAACTCTGAATTTTGAGCGGAAAAACATGCGGGATGCCGAGCGGAGAGCTGAAAACTCCTCCAAGTTTCAAGCGGGGAGCTGAAGGTATCCCAAGTCCCCATTGGAGAGCTTAGAAGCAGAGGAATATGCAAGTTGGAGTGATATTACTCAGTTTTAATACATAATAGTTAACATTTATGATTGCTATTCTGCATTATTTCGAGTGTTTTCATTGCATATTTGGTAGAATTTCAGTATTCTAGGTGTTCGGGTCGAATCGAAGCAAAATGATGCATTTCAGAAGTTTTTCAGAAGATTTCAAAGTGCCAGAAGAAGTGCTCGATCGAGCACAAGAGAGAACGATCGAACAGATGTTGATGAGTTGCACGATCGAACAACTATGTTTCTCGATCGAGCAAAAGTTCCTAGAAAAATCAGGAGATGAAGATCGATCGTGCAAAGAAGAAGTGTCGAGCAAAAATGCAAGTTGCTCGATCGAGCAAACCCTTGCTCGATCGAGCACAACACCCGAGAAAAGATTGAAGTTTTCCATTTTTGCAAATCAAGTCCTCAAGCCTATCCAAGTTTTCCTTATTTATTATTTTCCTTTTTTAGCCTATAAATACAAGGTGTTTTAGGTTTTTTAGAACTAAGATTTTTTTATTATTCTAAGTTTTTACTTGGAAAAGTGTGGAAACCCGTATTTTGACGAGGATTTTTTTTCGTTTTTGTATATATATTTCGGTTGTATCGGATATTTTTTTTCGGATATGTAATTAACGTAACCATAATGATTAGTGGGAAATAAATTATGTTTATGTGTAATTAATAATCCGAAATCCGTGAAATTCGAATCGAATAAAAACCGGAATATATTAAACGATAAAATTCTTCGATAAATCGGGAAAATATTTAGTAATGAATAAATGAAGTCGATTAAGCGGAAAATGGTAGAAGCGGGAATTATTTAATCGGAACCATGTTTTAATTAAAA
>OVBE01014050.1:0-12292 GCA_900406425.1 Iberis pinnata | reverse complement strand
AATTTAACTAAACGCTGAAGTATATGAGGAAAATACCTTCTCGATTAAACAATGGAAATTCGAATCGGTGAGATAAAAAATGTCCCGAAATAACGCATACAATGAAGGACTTCTGAAAATAATGAAGAAAAAGAGAAATAACTAAGTCGAATTGATTATGTTGAAAAAGTTAAGTGATTTTGNTATTATCTGCAATAGTAAGTGCCGAAACTAAGCAGATTGACGCGCTTATGTATTTTCGTTTCCCCGGGAATCAAACAATAGCGTTTTAAAAAATGAAATGCTATGGATAAAACCCGTGTCCATGTACGATATCAGTAACACAAAAAACGCTATCCTGGAACGCTATCGATAGTCACATTTCTTGTAGTGTGATAAGGGGTCGAAGCTGAACTACCAAATCAACCAGGACAATAATAACATTGTCATTTCAGAAGGAACCTCGGTTCTCCTTGGGGAACCGTCTCAGGGTCATTAAATTTAAAACAGGAAGTCAAATTTAGTAACTTTAAACAAGCTCACTTGGGAGGAAGTCCCATGTTTATCCTTGTACATATGAAATTTTTATGCTTTTTATTTTAGTTATTCATTTAATGCATTTCATTTTTTATTTGGTTCTGGCGTTTTAGGGACTTTGGAGTTAGGTTTTCGGCATTTAGCAATGAGAAAAGAAGAGCATAAGATTAACCCAAGACTTCGATCAAGCCGGATCAACATGTGATCAAGCATTGATCGAGCCATATATCGGCTATGATCGAGCCGAAGGTGAATTTTGGTGGAGCCACGGATAGCACTCCATCAAGTCGATGACCGAGCCAAAGAGGCACAAAGTAATGAAGCCATGTTTAATTCTCGATCGAGCCGAAGAAATGTCGTACTTGAGCCAGGAATCGCTGTCATCAAGCCATGGACAAAGCTTGATCAAGCCGCACAAATTTTTTTCATCGGGGCATGGACACTGCTCGATCGAGCCATGATGGAGCCAAGGCAAACGATGATCGAGAAAAGGCATTACGTCGAGCCTCACCAAATTTTAATCGAGCCATCGGTCGAGCCACATGAAGAGTACGATCGAGCCGTGCATAAAATCGAGCCAAGCATTCAACACTTCACTTCAAAGGTTGTCTCCCCACTTGCCCACTACTCACACCATGCCAAGAAGTGTCTTCTCCATGCTTTCCAAGATTGCCCAACAAAACTCTTACACCTCCACCCCCCTCATTGTCTCCTCTTTAAATCCCCTCCACATACACCATCTTTAAAATTCCTCCACATACCAATACTTTAAACTCCATCCACATGATTCCACATACACAACTCCTCAACTCCATGTAACAATTTCTACCAATGCATCTATAAAAGGGATAAATCCTCACTCTAATTAAATTCATTACCTCATAACTCTCAAAACTTACATACTCTTTTTCTTTGAATTATTTTTCCCGAAGTATTCTCATTCCAATCAATTTTCGATATCAAGTTTCTACAAGGATTCTCACCAAGACCTTAACAATCCTCATTCGGTTTCACTCCTAAACCTTTGCAATTTTTGGTTCCTAAATTTTCTAAAACTTGTCTTTAACGTCTTTACAAGATCGATTTGTTTAAGTACTTGATCTGGGAAATGATATCTGAAAATCGGGTTTGGTTAGTGATTTTAAAATCGGTTTCCAACCTCTGCGAACTGTGCTAGGATCGTTCTAAAACTTTTGAAATTGATGCCTTAATCATCACAATTCATTTTTCATATTGGTTGCTATTGATACTTGATGCTTGTTGAACATATCGGAAAGATTGCTCACTTATCTAAAATTGTCTACTTTCTCTTTCAGGATCATAATGTCCAGACCAACAGGAGCAAGGATAGCAGCAAGGCTTCAGAGGGGAAGAACATCTTTCAGTGCTACTCGGGATAATACCGAGTAAGGTAGCTTCGCGCGCGTCAAATTGCTGAGAGATTACACAGAACCAGAGAAATCATCCAAATAGACGATATGGAAAGTCAGGAGGAACCTCCAGCACTTACAACAAATCAATAAAAAGCCAGGATAATAGCGGAATGATTTAAACGAACGCAGGAGCAACAAGCTATTCAACTCGATAGGATGGAATGCGAAACAGAGCTAACATCAAAAGAAAAGCGTGCAAACGCTAAGAAGAACGTTGAGTATTCAAGAAAATGTTTGGAAATAAAGAAGGGAAAATAAGTCAAGGTCAAAGACGAGAACACTAGTGAGGATCCGGACTATGAGGAGGGAGAGGAAACGAGTGTTGAATCGAAGGATAACTACACTGAATTAAAAACATGGTAATCAACGAGAGGGCTTCTCAAACGATGATCGAAGAACGCTCAAGGTCATTTGATGTTACTGCACTTCTTTCACGACGTTTTAGGGACACTCGATTTCCTCAGAAGCCCACCATGGAAGCTCTCGGGATCGCAAAGGATATGTCCTACCTTTTCAAATCGGCCAATCTTGAAAAGATCATGACTACTCACTACGATGCGTACAAAAACGAAACCTGCCACTTTCTGGCCACTCTTCAGATGTATTTTGATGACGATGATTTGCAGGGATACATCACCTTTTTAGTGAGGGACAAATCATATGAACTTTCCGTGGGTGAATTGAATCATTTGTATGGGTTCCCATCTGTAGGGAACATTGATGACACCCCAAATTTCGACAAGGATGAGCTCACTGCATTGTGGCAAACTATAGGGGTTGGAAATTATAGCTCAGGAAAATTGAAGAGTGCGGGCATAAGGAGCCCAGTTCTACAGTACTTCCACAAATCCGTTGCCAACACCATGTTTGCAAGGGAAGTGACATGGCACGTAACCGATGGAGAAATAGGAACGATGGACTTGCCATTGAAATCTACATCCAACGGTTATCCAATGCAAGGTGATAGATGTAACTCCAGCCTATCTCGTGTTTTGATCAACCAACTGATGTGGTATAGGGAGTGGGCAAGGGCGCTCTAGAAAAAGGGGAGTAGCGGTACTCTAACAATTGGGGGGGGGGATTGTGACTCTTATTCTAAGGG
Source organism: Iberis pinnata (assembly GCA_900406425.1). Classification (NCBI taxonomy): domain Eukaryota; kingdom Viridiplantae; phylum Streptophyta; class Magnoliopsida; order Brassicales; family Brassicaceae; genus Iberis; species Iberis pinnata. The sequence goes on along the minus strand of OVBE01014050.1, from coordinate 9,241 downwards.
CTTGCAAGGTTCCCCTTGAGTCTAAAGGTCACGCTGCAAGATGGATTGACCTAAGCTAACTGAAGAACGCACATTTTTTCGAAGTTCCAACGCATAAGGAGTTGTACAGGTTCACCCACCCATGCTTGGGGGACTCGCGTCTATCACTTCCAAACGTCCCCATTACCATAATCAGGAAGGGGAAAAACATTGAGTTTCAACCAAGAGCAGGACAGTCTACACTATTCAGAAAACATGGGAGCTGCGGGAGTAGCTGATGAAATCATCCCTGAGAGGGTAGATGTTTCCAACGATCAAGAGTTAGGTGAGCAAGAGCGTTATGACTTTGACGAATCTCCAACGAAAAGGAAAGAGTTTAGCCGCAACTCACAAAAAATATTGGCAAACTCCAGAGTTGGAACAAATTCCAAGGTAGTTACTTCAGCCGGAAGTTCAAAGAAATGACCGCTCAAATCAAGAAGCTAACTCTGAAGCTAAATAAGGCAACCACCTCTAAGAAGCAGAGATCCCCTGATAATTTAGAACGCAGTCACTCCATCACCATAGGTCCAAGGGAACCGCGCATCAAGCAACCACACCATCTGTAACACCCCCGATCACGACTAGAAAGGAAGCAACACATTGATTCTATACTTAGGCGAATTATCCGAGGTTCGAAACGAATCTGAAACCTCAAACAAAATGACTAATTACAAAATCCTGTCTTAACGCCATTAAAGGCTTGCCAACCCAAATGACGCTAAGCCGTTAGTAAAGTCCAGACAACATTTATATTAAACATAATTCTTTTATACATAAAATGTTTACAAAGCATATAATACACAAGTTTGGGCCCAAGCCTAATGCTCAAAACGTACATGTACAACCAAAACATATTTTTAACAAAAGGCCAACCAAACTACAACCGGGAACCTATTGTTCCTCTAGTCCCTCTAAGTCCCTTTATGATTTCCTACAAAAGAGAGTGAGACGTGAGAAATTACTGATCTCAGTGAGTTCGGTCCGCAACCTGCACCAATAATTCCCCCAAAAATACCCAAACATGCAATACAATCAACAAGAATGAGTTAGACCGTTTTAATGCTTAAGTTTTAGTAGCACATTTTAATAATTAAATTTTTAGCGTTTGATATCCTTAACAAACCACCAAACCCATCGAAACCATCTCAATCACACCCCAAAAGTGACAATGGCCCGACCAAAACCATCGACACCATCTCAATCACTCCACAAGTGACAATAGTTCGATCCACAAACCACACAAACCCACACAAACCCACAAGGCATATCAACCTGCATAGTTAGTTATCAATACGTTTTTAATGCATGAGTAAATTATTTCCAACATCATTCTAACCCCCAATCCGCCCTACATGCAAACCATACAACCTAATCAACCATCAAACAATCATATACACATCACGACACACAATAAGGACTCACAAAATCTCTCTTTTGCAGTTCAAACAAGAACCGCAACTCACCTTAACAAGGTTTGGTTTTTGATCGGTTGGATGGATTAAGGCTGATGCGAAAATGATCTAGGACAGATTCGGATTCTCCCTTACAAACTGATCTGTGAATGATCAAGACAGGTGCGGATGGTTTGCTTAAACTGATCCGAAAGTGGTCCAGGACAGATTCGACTTCTCCTCTTGCTTGATCTTAAACTCGAACTGAAGTAGTTTCTTGATGATTTTCGCAGAGCTTTGGTACTGATTTCGAAATGTGTGTGTGAAAAATGGGGTCTTGGGCTGATATATATAGAGTGGGAGAAAGCTGGTGGCAGCAGATTAGGTTTCTTCTAAGGAAGGAAACCAAGGTGGTGTGCGAGCTGCTTCGATTTCTTCTAAGGAAGGAAACCAAGGTGCTATGAGCTGTGTGCTTCACCAACCAGCATGGCTGCTCACGCCCACACATGCTCAACACACTCCAACACACACTTAGCCCACACCCACACAAGCTCTCCACAAGATTTAAGCAGCTCAATGACCATCCCAAGCATGCACCCATGCTGCTTACTCAGCTGTACCAACCACACACACATCACAGTCCAGTCATCGATTCTTCGGCTCGAGACGTACTCACGAACCGATCAAGTACGATCTTTCTCGACCAGCTTAAGATACTTAGTTTGTAAGTTAACTTGAATCCGATGGTTCTTGAGTTTCCTCGGGACTACTTGTTCACCCAAACTAGTAAAATTATTGTCCATAACGATTCCCGGTATGTCTGTTCCGCCCATTCTTTTGGAGTCCTTGTGCGGGTCACTACACCATCACTCATCAGTTAAACCTGAAATGATGCAGAGGAGGCAGAGACAACACTCCGAAAGGGAGGACCGTGGATCAGCTAGCCGACACAGCGTTCAACAGCAACAACAGCAGCAACTGCAACAACAAGAAGCACCAGGTCCTAACCCAAGATACACTGCAGAGACGATGGACGAATATATCTCTTCAACCTTCTTCATACCCTACTGAGGTCCATCTCCATCCCCACCTGCCATTGTATAATCCGCTTAGTCTGCATTTGTTTCTGTTTGCTGTTTCTATTTGTATTTATGTGTGTTTATGCTTCCTTATCCTACCCCTAAGTTCTCCTAAAAAATTTGGATTACACAAGAGACTTTGTAATTCAGGTTTGGGGGGAGGATTTAGGAGCCTATTATCTAATGAAAGTTTTATGTTTGTTCCTTGATCTCCAATCATGCATATCATCTAACGCATAGAAAAACATAAAAAACATAAATTTTTTTGAAAATTGTTTTCAAAAAACAGAATGTTCATGTAGTTGCATTTAGGATGTTAGAATTGTTACTTTGTCATCTGCATATGCATAGGGAACTAGGATGATAGTAACCATGGTTATTAGATAGTATCAGTGCCATGGTTATTAGTTGTCTAATGCATCCTGATTTAGTCTGAAGTAAAACTGCACCATGCTTGGAATTTGAATTTGCATGATTCTTTGTCTTCTGAAGCATGTTGTGATATGAAGTTTACCCATGCTTATTATAACTTAAAAATGACGTTTAATTATGATGTTTGTGTGCTGGATATTGAACTCATGGATAGTATATACATATTTGGGTTATCTCTTACTATTTTACCACTCTTGTTAGCCCAAGTAGACTCCCTATCCTTGAACTTTGCCTTCTTTCAAGCCATGAATTTACTACTGAGTGTGAGGTCATTTATGGAATGTGCTTGGTAGAAAGTGTTAGGTTCCAACTGACAGGAATGAAATCTCATGTAGTTCTAGTCCATGCTTTTTGGACTAGATAGAACTAGGTGGGGTTTGATTCTGGGTATTGGGGTTGGTTTGAAAAGGAATGAAGGGATGTGGGTAGCTGGTAAAGTCATGAACCTTAGGAGAGGAAAGGAAAAGAAAAAAGAAACATAATGGGCTAGTAAAGGGTTTGTGGAAAAAAGGCTATTAAAAATGTGGTTAGTGCTGAATTAGGAAAATAAATGATAAGGAAATAAAAACGGTAAAACCCAAGAAATTAGTGCGAAATGAGAAAGGTCAGAAACCATAGGCATTAAATTAAGGAAATCCCCAAATTTGCTAGCAGTCAAATAAGAAAGAACCCTCTCCTAAGAACAATTAAGGAAAAATATGAAAAAGGGAAAAATGTAAACAAGTAAGATCACTTCAAAATTTAAAAGGTAGAATTAGGGTCTCCTACCTGGTAGAATCAAAGATATTTTTGTTTCATTGACATTGGGTAGATGGGATTCTGTTCTTGTATGCATCTAAGTGTTCTTACATTTATCCTTCTGCTAAAGCTCATTCCTTTTTGAGAAGAACTATGTTCTGAATTGTTAGCCATTGCATAAAGGGGTCCTTTTTATCCCTTTACATGTCCCTTAACCAAATGAGTTCATTGAACGTGCATGAATTGATCCATCGTTCATGCTGAATGATTGTTAAAGGGGTAAATGAATTTGAATGCATTGTGGAATTTGGAACTGATCTTTAGTGAACTGTGATGAGTATAGCTAAGGTTTTTAAGTACGATGAGATTAGGATTGAATTCTAGAACTAGTAACCTGGGCATTGATATTACATGTGTTAACAACATATTTTGGTTATGAGTTCCTAATTTCAAACTTCTCTTCCAGGCTTCTAAATTACTTGCTTGAGGGTAAGCAAGGATTTAGTTTGGGGGAGTTGATTTCTTTGCATTTTAGTGGTTTTAGGAAGTCGTTTAACATCATTTTAGGATCATTTAGATGCCAACAAGTTGCATTCTTAGAACTTTCCTAGTAGTTTTGCATTTTAGGAAGTTTTGCATTAGCACTTGCATACATACGCATTTTGGAAAATTTTCAGGACTTTTATGAGTTTTCAGAACATAAGTGCAAAATTGAAGAAGGACAGGGAAATGCACAAGACAGGACCAACTTCTACGTCGAGCCTTTACATCAAGCCAACATAAAGACCAAGTCCCACAGTTCCATCAACCTCCATCATCAAGCCTTGGCCCTGCACCAGGCCACCTCGATCGAGCTCTCCCTTAACCTCGATCATAACCCACATCATCATCGAGCCACCTTGATGGTCCAGCCCAAAGCATCATCGAGCCGCAGCTGCCTGGCTCGATCACCACCGAGCTGCTCCATCCTCGCCTCGATTACGGGCTCGATCACATGCTCCATGTACGCCTCGATCAAGCACCTCGATCGTCTTCATCTCGGCGTCTCGATCATCCAACCCTTTGTGTCGATCACTTTTCTTCATGGCTCGATCACCATAATCAAGCCAAGCAACTCCGACCCGACCAACTCGGTTTCTGGATGAACCAGACCCAAGACCCATAATCATTACGTTTTTGTCTTTCATGCATTTTAGGGCTTTTATGATTCTTTTATGAAACACTATAAAAGCCCTAAAACGCCTCTATTTCAAACAAGCTTTAATTTCTAGCCATTTAGGGTTTGTTCTTAGGTTTAATATTCTCTCTGTTTTTGCTTTGTTGTTCTTCATATTCAAACCCAACTGTTTATTAAGTTTATGTTTATCTTCTGATTTCTTCATTTTGATGCTTAGATTTAGGCCTTTAGCTATCTGATGCATGTTGATCTACATATTTATGCTTTTAATCGCGTTTTCACCTTGATCACTTTTTCTGGTTTGCTACTATTTCATTGTTACTCTTTTTTCACGGGTTAGTGTTTTTGAGTTCATCACCTTCATCTTCTGCATCTTTGAGTTTTTCTTTTTGTTCATCATCTTCATCATGTTTTCAACTTAGTGTTCTTGTCGTTCTTCATCGTTGACTTTTGATTCGAATGTCTTGCTTGTAGTTATGCTTTCCTATTTTTCTGATTGCGCACCTAACATGCATAGTGAGTAGTTCCCATAGGTTCTCGAGGATGGGGTAGAGTGGTGTTGATTTCTTGTTCTTCCTGGGTACGTAAGTTTGATTGCATCTAGATCCCTTCTGTTTTATTGCTCTTCATGTTGATTTCTTTCTGATCAACTGAAATATGATATTAGGTATTTCAACACCTACAGCGTGTTTAATGAAATATCTGAACATGGTGATTTAAGAGATTTGCATATCCTAGCATAACATATTAGATGTTTAGGTGCTTATTGGCTTTAGTAGATTGGTTCCTCATGCCTTCTAGGTAGTGTACCGTTGACGAGAGTTAGATCTGGTGATTGCTTAGCTTGAAATCATTTACCAAGAGATTGGACTTGGTTGCATATGAATCTACTGTCTAGGGGTTAGCTTATTTTTTGAGGTATGTTAGGTGTCTAGGAAGTTCATGAAGGATCACTGGTCGATTACCCCCATTCTTAGGAACTGCTTCCATTTGATTACATTTTTACCCATTTAACTTTTCTGTTTACGTTTCACTAGCTGTTTATCTTTTACTTATGCATGCTTACTTTCATTTATGTTTTACTTCATGCATGTTTTCTATGTTTAGTTGGTTTAAGACTTGCTAGTAAAACCCATTTTTATTGCTTGGCTTGAATTAGTAGTTCCATTTGCATCTAGAGTGTTAGTTTCACACTCATTTGGATTAACACCCTATATATACTACAATGGCATGATAATGTTTGTGTGGATAGGGAATTGATCTGATACACATAAAATACCTGTTATCAACAGCGAATCAACCATTATATAGAAGATGTAGATGGGGATAAAGACAAACTATAATTTAGATGAGGATTGTATTGATGCAATAGCCAAGTTTGTGAGGGATATCTTTCCAAATGATAACACTGCTTTGAATTAGTATTACGAGATACGTTAACTTGTTTAAAAGCTTGGATTTATGTATCAGGTTATAGACGTGTGCATAGAAAATTGTATGATCTATTGGAGAAGCGATGAAAACCAGAATAATTGTTGATATTGTCGCAAACCAAGGTATACAAATACAAGCGGTAGATTTTCAGTGCCTTACAAGAGGATGTGGTATTTGCCACTAACGGATATGTTGAAGAGATTTTATCAGTATGAGAGAACAACTACGAGAATGAGATAGCATGCTGAGCATATATTTGATGGAAAGATTACACATCCTTCTTATGCAGAAGATTGGCGTCATTTTCAGTCTACATACCCGGATTTTGCGTACGCGAGACAAAACGTTTATCCCGGGTTAAGTACAGATGGATTCAGCCCCTTCGAGAAGCATGGTGGATTGTATTCTCTGTGGCCAGTCATCATGACGCCTTACAACTTGCCACCCTTTGTGTATGAACAGAGAGTTTCTATTTTTCAGAGTTCTTGTTCCTGGCCCTGATCATCCTAACCGAGGGCTTGATGTGTTTTTGCAACCATTGATAGTTGAGTTGAAGACATCCTGACCCTGATCATCCTAAAACTTGTAACATATATGTAAATAATTATATATTTATATTAATTTTAGAAATAAATATATTAATTAGGTTAGTAATTAATTTTATATTTATATAATTTTATAAATTAATCTATAAATTTAGATTTATTGACTAATTACTGACATATTTATTAGATTTGTCAATAATCCATCAATAAATCATTATTTGGGGTTTCATATTCTAAACATATGTTTTAATTATTTGTTTGATTATATGATTATAGTAAACAAAATAATTGATGAACGGATTTGTGTTTCATACTTTTAAACAATTTTTAAAAGAGTATTTGAACAATATTTTACGAAATTTCATATTATATGATCTTTATAACTGAAAGTGTTTTTAACTTATAAAAAGATAAACCATAAAGTTTGAAATTAGAAAACATGAATATATGATTTGTCAATTGTGTTTGATTACTAATGCATTACATTATTGAATGTATTATCATTCTTTTGTATTTGTAATTCTAATCACTAATTACAAAAAACCAGATCCTAAATAAATCTCTAAATAATATATATCAATTACTAACAAATCCTTTGAAGACCATCAATAAATCCGTCAATAAATGTTTGTCAGTTCTTTGTATTTACTTACAGATTACTGACGGTCTTTATAGGATCCGCCAGTAAACTCATTGGTAATTTCAACCAATCAGAAGACATGCAAATTCGTCACTAATTCCATCAATAATAGGATCCGTCAGTGATTCATCAGTAATTACTGACGATTACTGACAGATCCTAAAGTTTTTGTTGCGTCTTAAGTTCCCAAAATTTTGGAAACACACAAACTTATTTTTTTGATATTGACAGGTTACTGATAGATATTTTCATCAGTAATATTGAGTACTTACTTGAAGAAAAGACTCCTTTGCGAGAGACGCTCCAAACTCTCGCAACTCTCACATTAATACTGATTAACGGCTAATTCAAGAAGCTTGTACGTTATATTAACTAGATTTAGGTTGTTATGTTGATTTTGATGGATTTGAACGGTTAGTTTAGGGTTTTGGAAAGTTTTTGAATTTTGGATGGATATAGGATTGTAAATTAGGTTTTGAATGTGTTCTTTGGTTTGTGTTGATTGTTAGATTGTTAGGTAATGAGAATTTGATGATTTGGAATGGGTTTGATGATTTGAAATGTTTAGGATTTTGTAAATTTTTTGTTTTTGGATATTTAGGATTTATGAATTCGATCATTTTAGATGTTTGATGATTTGAAAGGTTTGCATGTGCTCTATTTCGGGATTAAAAGCTTGGTTTTGGTGTTCCTTTTCTAGAGGTGAGACGATCATAGAGTCTCTCTTCGGATGGTGGCTATATCAAAACGGATATAGGTTGAATCGTGGTGATTTTCGTGGTTCCGACCCTCTGATTTTCTTTTTTAAGGAAGGCCTTCGACTTGTTGTTCGATGATGCTATTTTGTGTTTGGGATCTTGGCGCTTCTTTTCCGGAAGTTGTTAAAGGTCTTTCATCACAAATCTAGCGGTGTTTCTTAGTGGGTAAAGCTCTATTACGAAGATTCAAGAGGGTGGATTTATGCGGTGGTACTTTGGCCACGTGGCCATGTGCTGCCTTTACATCTTATGTATACTTTTAGATTTTTTGTTTTTTGTTTGCGAGTTTATATTTTCTGTATTTTGTTGTTTATTATGTCGTCAATTTTAATTTTTAGATCTCATAGAGAAATCTCACGGTGGTACACGTCCACCGGTAAACTTTCAATGCGGTTTTGTACAGATACAATGAGATGTAAGGGGCACGTTCCCGTCTCAATTGTATAGCCATTGTCGATGTTGTACTCACAATTTGGGATTTGTTTTAATTTTCTTAGGAGTGTTATTTCATCTATCTTTAGAGATCAGTTTACGCTTGAAGGGTTATGACTTCCCCTAGTGGGATTATCACTCCTTATGAGTTTGTTTCTTTGAACTAATACAATATATGTTGTCGACAAAAAAATGTGTTGGACTGAAATATTTGATGATTTTAGATGTTTAATGAATTTTAGATGAACATTTTAATTAAAACATTTTAATTTGAAGTATAATCTTTACATTACAACTTTAAAATTAAAAAAGTAAAAGTATAAATATAAATTATAATTTTTAAAATTAAAGGATAATCATTTTTTAAAAACTTTAGATTAAAGTAAAAGATTTACTTTAAATTTGTAATTTTGTATATATCTCATGTGTTTAGATTAAAGTATAAGATTAAAGTATATATTTTTTTAAATTATATATAATTTGATACTAATATTAATTAAAAAAAAACCATAATCTCAGTGATTATGATCATTTTAGATTAATGGGAGATGTAGGAGTGTCCTCCTCGGGACGGAGGCATTCGTTTACACGTAC